>JAHIAM010021608.1:0-10877 GCA_021605205.1 Aegilops longissima | reverse complement strand
TTTTTTTGGGTTTTGATTCGATTGTTTGTGTGTTGTGTTAGCATGCTATTATGTTAAGTGATCATATGCTATATGCTTATTATTTTTGTTTGCCTCGTAGAATTTCCGAGTGCTTGTTACCAAGTCCCTAGCTTATAAGATCGCCGGCAAGTCATTGATCATGTTTTTTAAATACCTATGATTTTATTGCATTAGAATTATACCTCCCACCATGCATGCAGGGTGAAATTTTGAAGTTATGTTCTTGAGTAGTATCATGAGGTAGGATGAACCAACCCCTTGTTACCATGACCCGGGACGGAGTTTATTTTTGCTATGCTCAGAGACGGGTTGGTTGAGTGAATTCATAAGGAGTGAGAGTCAAGATGATGACAACCCCATGAACTTCAAGCTCAAGATGGACTTCGAATTCACACTGGGTGGAGGACGGTTGACGGGCACCGAGAACCGGGGTTGGGATGCTGGAGAAGTGCCATGCCCTTTAAAAGCTTCACCCAGCCATGAGACGGATGGTTACCCCATTGACCGGAAGGTTATCGGCAGCCGCAAGCCATTATGGGCTCGCTTGGTCAACCCTAGTTGTGACTGCCGACGGGCACGAGATGTAGAAGAACGAGGATTGGATGGGTCCGAAGGGCCGAAGAACTCTTCGAAGACCCTGTTTTTCTTCCGCCTTCAAACACCATGAAGTGAAGACTTAAAAGGAGGGAACGATTCTTTGGGAAAGGCAAACCTCGCAGAGAAAAGATCTAATCGATTAGCCGTGTCCCCGACGACAATTTGAGCCTCCGAACTTGGAAGTATTCAAATTCAACATTGAATTAATAAATTAATTGAGGGGTTATGACTTAATAATTTGGGAATGAGACATTGGTTGGGGAACCATCTCAATAACTACCAAAATTTTGTAGTATTTGCAAGGTCCAATGTAGGAAAAACTGCTTTTCCAAAATGATGAAACTTAGAGCCCACAGCCAAATTGCATATAGTGTTAGTAATTTTATTATTGTTTCTCTTCATGACTTGCCAAGATATTCAAAATGTGATTCACACGGCTGCAACGCCTTATGTTGAGGAGTATTCCAGAGTGAGGCTACGCCCGCGCATTTCTTGGAGCGATGGACTCGCTTATTCTTCTACGCCCGCAGCTTTACTTAGTTTATTTTCATGAGTTTTCGCCAATTTATTCTATTGTAATAAAGACTGATATGAGAATCGTAATAAATTGGTGTGATTGAACTTTGATTATTTCATCAATGCCGTGAGTGCCAAAGATGATCTTGGGATGGCATGACAGACTGACCGATTTTGTCGGGTCGCTAGAGATGGTATCGAGCACACCTCGACCGTGAGGACGAACCCTAGGATCGGAAAGACATAGGAAGAGACTATTTATTTTATGTCCTTATCATTCCGCACTTCCCTGCTTCTCGATTTCTCCGATTTTCAACATTCTAGATGGTCACGAAGTTCAGCCCGCCTACCGAGTTTTGCCACCAGATGAGACGATGCCTTCGCGTGAAGCTGGTCCAGATCGAAGAAGTGAAGATTGCTCTGCCTCGATCACCGAAGCCTACCAATGCGCTCCGAGGATACCCGCTACAGATCGAGGTGCACATTCAGGAGAACCTTCGAGGACATACAGAGCCTATTGACTTTGAGTTTACCGATTTCAACGATCCTAAGAGACATGGCGATATATCATGCACTTGGACATCTCCGAAGAGTACAGAGCCGAGCTCGATCCATCGACTCGCCATGTTTTCAGAGCAAGGAATGGAGATATCATCCGCACTATAGAGGACATTCCATTCTCTCAGATGTCCAAGACTTGGAGTGTCTCCTCAGAAACGGGAGATCCAGACTACCAGAATCAAGGTACAGAGGCTGTTGTTCCGTGAACTGAATCGAGGAGAAGGCACACGCAGACTTCCTTGACCATGAGGAAGAAATCATGGACTTCATGAGAGAGTCGACGACCAAGATGAAGGTTGCCGCATTAGAGGAAAAGATGGACTTGGGAGAGGACCTTTTCCGAGTGAGATGACGGACTCTCGTGAGCAATGATCAGGATTATGAAGGAGCTCCACCGAGAAAGTCAAGAGGAGGCGCCGCAACGAGGACGCCACACCGGAGGACACCGCACTGAGGACGCAAGGATTATTGATGAAGACATTTAGTCGACCACCATGTTATTTTACTTTTTCCGCGATCGCTTAGGGCCGTTATTTTCATTAGTCGAGATATTTTGTAATCAGATTGAACCATGTTTGAGTGGATTGAATAAATGATTGGTGTGATTATGATTGTGCATTCATATGGGTAGTGATATTTTCATTAGACCATTGTTCTATTCTAATTTTCTCATCCACTCCAAAACACCAGATGCCTCCGAGACGTGACCCGTCTCAACTTCCCGCCGGAGCTCACCCAATTGATCCAACAGAGAATGCCCTCATGCAGTATGCTCATCCTAATCGTAACAACAACAACAATCCACCGCCACCACCCCCGTTGACAACTTGACTCGTTCCTAAGGCTGAATCCGCCAGTTGTTCTCTAGCGTAACCGAGCCGATTGTGGCCGGCGATTGGCTCCCAAGGTCGGAAGGAGTTAGTCACCGCTGGATGCATCGATGCGTAGAAGGTGCGCTGCCGCACATCAACTTGATGGACTGCAGCTTCTTGGTGGGAGAACTACACCGCCACTTATCCCATCGGCACCATCACGGGATCAGTTCCACCAGCCTTCCGCACCGCCATGTTTCAGCCGGAGCCATGAGTCCAAGAAGCGTGAGTTCCGCAACTTACGCCAGGGAACCGCATCAGGCAAGATGGATGAGTTCAGCAAGTTAGCTCGCTATGCCCCGGATGATGTGGCCAGATGCCGCAGCAGGAAAAGTTTCGAGGGACTCAATGACGAGCTGGGTATGCAGCTATGGTGGCTACCTTCACCAACTACCGTGAGCTGGTAGACAAGGCCACCATACTTGAAGGCAAGCAAAAGAGATTGAGTCGTGCCGGAAGTATGGGGAAATACAACTCGAGCTCAGCAGGCCCCGATATGCCCATACTGTGGAGGGCATACCCATCACAACCATGGAGGACATAACCATGGAGGAAATGGGAACAACCGCAACCAGGACAACAAGTCGCAATGGAAATGGCAATGGAAACGCAATGGCAACCAAAGATCGCCCCGCCTGCCCAAGGATCTGAGTCACATCACCGCTTCAAGTGCCGTAAAACAGGCACTATGCCACCGACTGCCCGGAGGCCAAGCAGAGGAATGGAACGGCAATGGAAGCTCAGCAAGAAGCCCAACCCTTTCCTCGTGCTCAGTGAACCACATTGACGTGGAGGACGCCTATGATCAGCCGTATAACGTGGTTGGTAAGTTTTATTGAATTCACGCTCAAGATTGGTACTTCTTGATTCCGTGCAACGATTCATTCATATCAAGGGTAGTGGAAAAGTACGGGTTGCCCACTAAAACCCTTAGAAGCCCCCTTCGCCGGGCCCGCAGAGGAGAAATGATGGCAGTGTTTAGGTGTCATGCAACCTCAACATCGGAAATCATAAATTTCCGAGACCTCATAGTATTGGAAACCTGCACTGGATGTAATCCTAGGCATGGATTGGTTGACGAAGTTTGAAGGAAACATAGACCGTGCTCAGAAGTCGATTCGCCACCACCCCGAGCGTAAGAGGATCAAGTATGTATCCGCATAGCCGATGAAGAATCAGTGAATTTCACGGAGTTGTTCAGAGGAAGTGCCAGAGCAAGATTTTCCGATGTGTTTCTGAGGAATTACCAGAATGCCACCGACGTAGACATTGAATTTGATTGAGTTATTGTTTGCACAGCCCCAATATCCAAGAGACCCATCGATGCCACCGAACGATTTGAAAGAGATCAAGAACCAAATTAATGAGCTATTGGAGAAAGGATATATTCGCCAAGCTCATCACCTTGGGGAGCCCCATTTTGGTAGAGAAGAAGGATGGAACCTTGAGAATGGTTGTGGATTATCGCTCATTGAACGACGACCATCAAGAACAAGTACCGATGATTAATGATCTATTTGATCAGCTAGTTGGAGCCAAGGTATTTCCAAGATCGATCTTCATCGTATCATCGCTTGAAGATCCGTGAAAAGGATATACCCAAAACAGCATTCACTACTGTGTATGGTTTATATGAGTATACCGTCATGTCATTTGATTGACTAATGCCCTCGCATACTTCATGAATTTGATGAACAAGGTATTTATGGAATATCTGGACAAGTTTGTCATGGTGTTCATCGATGATATACCGATTTTCCAAGAGCGAGGAAGAGCATAAGGAACATTATGCTTAGTTCGAGAAACTTCGAGAACATTGTATGCCAAGTTCAGCAAATGTGAATTTTGGTGAAGGAAGTTGATTCTCTGACATGTTATTTCAGGAGAAGGAATAGCAGTTGACCCCGCCAAGGTTGAATCACCACCGATAAGGCCGCCCACCTCACCAAGGAGATCCGCAGTTTTCTGACCGCAGGATATTATCGAGGTTTATTGAGAACTTCTCAAGATTGCCAAGCCCATGACCGAGCTGTTGAAGAAGGAAGCCAAGTACATTTGGACCGAGGATGTGAAGCCAGTTTTCGTGAATTGAAGAAACGCTTGGTTACAGCCCCAGGTTGATTTTGCTGACATACACAAGGATTACAGTATATTAGACGCTTCGCCGTGACCCTGAGGAGTACTCATGGAAGGAAAAGTTGTAGCTATACCTCCGCATAGCTACGACCTCACGAGATGAATTATGCCACACATGATTTGGAGTTAGCAGCCAGAAGTGCACTCAAGACTGGAGACATTTCATCGGAAACCGCTAGATGTTTACATGCATCACAAGAGCTTGAAGTATATTTTCACGCAGAAGAGTTGAACCTCAAAAGAGGAGATGGCTAGAGTTAATCAAGGACTATGACATGAGATTGCATTACACCTGTGAAAAGCTAATGTTGTAGCAGATGCTTTGAGCCGTAAGAGTTATGTGAATACCTATAAAGGTGAGGATTACCCAGAGTTAGTCGATGACCTCGTAGATCTCGATCGAGATAGTTCCAGAGGATATGTTGCAACTCGAAGTTCAGTCCACTTTGGCCGAAAGAATTCGTGAAGCCGTAAGTCGGACAAGGAAATTGATGAGATAAAGAAAAGATGAATGAAGGAAAAGCTAAAGGATTTCGTAAGGATGAATACGGAGCTATATGGTTCGAGGATCGATTTATGTGCCCAATGATCCCGAACTCGTGAAGCTAATTCTTCAGAGGCTCATGATTCACAGATCGATTCACCCCTGTAACACCAAGATGTACCTGGATTTGAAGGAAAGTTTCGTGGATGTGTATGAAGAAGGATATTGCCGAAAATGAAAAGATGCTATGTTTGTCAACGAGTAAAGGCGCATCGGGCCACAGGTTTACTTCAACCTTTGCCGATTCCCGAGTGAAATGGAAAACTTGGAATGGATTTTATCAGGATTACCCAGACCTGCTCAGGTTATGATTCCATCTCGTAGTGGTTGATCGATCGACCAAGGTAGTTCACTTCATTCCCGTGAAGACTACCTATACCAAAGGTTAAGTTAGCCAAGATATACATGACCAGGATCGGATGTTCGCATGGAGTTCCGAGGAGTATCGTGGTCGATAGAGGAACACAATTTACCTCAAAGTTTGGAATCAGCCATGAAACTTTGGGTACGAGGCTGGAGTTCAAGACAGCTTTTCATCCGCAGCATGATGGATGCATCGAGAGAGTCAACCAGATCTCGGAGGACATGTTGAGAGCTTGTGTGCTAGACTATGGGTCTAGCGGGATGATAACTTACCATATGCAGAGTTCTCATAACAACAGCTATCGCATCAATCAAGATGGCCCTTTCAAGCTCTATACGGAAGGAGGTGCGTAACACCATTGTTGTGGATGGTGTTGAGATCGAACACTTTCGTTCCGATCTTATCGAGATTCCAAGAGAAAGTCAAACTGATCCGAGATAGACTCAAGATAGCTCAATGAGATGTAAGAGTTATGCCGACAAGAACGAAGGAAGTAATCACAAGCGGAGACCGAGCATATCTTCGTGTGTCTCACTTGTAATCAAGAGGTTTGTGTCAAAGGAAAGTTAGCACCGATTCATTGGTCCCTACAAAATTCTCGAACGCCGTGAGAAGTTTCTTACAAGTTGGAATTACCGGAAGGATTGTCCGGAGTTCATGATGTCTTCCATGTTTTCAAACCAAGAAGTGTCATGCCGACATGGCCGATATTCCGTTGAGACACAAAGGTCCCTAGAGGCCATAAGCTCGACAAAGGATCTGACTTATAAGGAGAAACCCGTCCAATTCTCGAGATCACAAAGAGTCACCCGCAGCAAGATCATCAAGTTTTGCAAGTGGAGTCATCACTCCGAGGAAGAAGCCACCCGGGAGCGAAGAAGACCTCCTTCGAGACCACCCGCACTCTATTTTAGTTAACCCAATCTCGAGGGCGTAGATTCATCTTAAGGTGGTAGGTTTGTAACATCCCAAATTTCCTATTTGGAATGTTTTACAATTATAGCTACATCTATGCATATTGGTTGAAATTTGAGTGGCATTTGAAGTTTTAAGTTTTGAGTTGTTGGCATTTGAATTCAAATTTTGGTAGTGGAAATTATTTCAAAACTATGCCCGATAAATACTTGAGAAAAATATGAGAGGAGTAAACATGACACTCAAAAATATCGAGGAAAACATTGCAAAAAGTTTGAATTCAAATTTGAGTTTTATTTGAATTTTAGAAAATGATTTTTATAAAGTTTGATTTTGCCTCGAAAATGTTCAAATGATAGGAATATTCTCATTTTGATATATATTATATATATATATATGTCCTATATAAAATATTTATATTTTATATATTATTTTCTCTTTATTTCAAAAAGGAAAGGGAAAACTTGGCGCTAGCTGTGCCAAGATCACCTGACCAAGCCGAGGCTCAACAAAGGCCACCAAAGTACCAAATTACCACCAACTGCCCACGCCGAAGACCGATCCTCGCCGAACCTTCGACCGGTCAACCACCGATCCCTCTCTCCTCACTCACCGACGGTGGACCCCACCCTTCCTCACAAGACGCCACTCCGCTCACACACTGGATCCTCAGAGATCCGGATCCGCCATCCTCGCCCCGACCTGCCTCCTCCAAGTCGGGCCCCTCTATATAAATCCCCACCTCGACCATTCCCCGCCTCACCCGACGCCTCCTCCTTCAGAACGCCGAGCCCGAGAGCTGCGCCGCCATTAACCTCAAGACCGAACGCCGCCTCCCGAGCTCGCCTGACTCCACCAAACCAACCTCGCCTCGTCTGCACCTCACTGGAGACCTCCACGACGCCTCGACCACCGAGTCGCTGAGCACTACGCCTCAGCCATCGCTGCCGACCTTCGGTAAGTCGCCGAGCACCTCGCTGCTAGATCTAAACCCAACGGTTAGATTAGATTCTCAAGGGGTATGGTTTATTAGGTTTAGTTTTAATAAACCGGTTTTATTCAAGTTAGATCGGTTAGTTATTTTATTAAACCGCCTGACTGTTTAAACCCTAGGCCGATTTAGTTATATTACCAAGCGCTATATAGGCCCATTAGCCCGCTTTTCTTTATTTTCGTTTTCGTTTTAACAGAATAGTTTCAGATTTGAAAATTCATATCTTTTAATCTACTTAATATTTTTAAGTGATTTTTTTTTGTTGGTTTGAAATTTCTTATAGTTTCTGTAGAAAATATAATTAGTCATGTTAAAATTATTTAAAATTGCTTTATTTTAGATTTAGACAGAATAGTAATTCTGCTATAAATGAGTTAGGAATATTATTTTTAATGATTCTTTTGTCACAACTTTGTTTTGACATTGCTTAACCGAGAATTTATTTGGGCATTTTAGGATTAATAAAAATTAGTTTTAACCAGAATCATGTTATTCTTAATTATTTAACTAGCTTCGTTTTCCTATTGTTTTAATTAGCAAATAAATTTATTTTTCCTATGTGATAGATTATTCTAGGTTAGTTTCTGTAACTTTAGAGCATGAACTTTTATTTATAATAAATAAAACTTTTATTTTATTTTTCTTATTAGAATTTGCTTTAGGCCTAATAGGAGTTTTATAATAGCTTTTAAAGTGATTCTTTTGCTCCTAGTTGCATGATGAATTCTTTTTCTTAAGTTACAAAACCCATGCTTAGGTTATGTTAAGAAAATTTTGTTATAAAACTATTTTAGTTGTTGCTTGAAGTAGGAAAACATTGAGTTGGATTTCTTCTAGTTTTCCTTTGGGTTTTGATTCGATTGTTTTGTGTGTTGTGTTAGCATGCTATTATGTTAAGTGATCATATGCTATATGCTTATTATGGTTATTGTTTGCCTCGTAGAATTTCCGGAGTGTAAGCTTGTTACACGAGTCCCTAGCTTTAAGATCGCAGAAGGCAAGTCATTGATCATGTTTTCTTACAATACCTATGATTTTATTGCATTAGAGTTATACTCCCCACCATGCATGGTAGGTGAAATTTTAGTTATGTTCTTGAGTAGTATCATGAGGTAGGATGAACCAAATCCCTTGTTACCATGACCCGGACGAAGTAGTTTATTTTGCTATGCTCAGAGACGGGTTGGTTGAGTGAATTCATAAGGAGATGTGAGAGTCAAGATGATGACAACCCCATGAACTTCAAGCTCAAGATGGACTCTTCGAATTCACTACGGGTGGAGGACGTTGACGGCACCTGGAGAACCCAATGGTTGGTCGGATGCATGGAGAAGTGCCATGACATCTTGCGGAAAGCTTCACCCAGCCACTTAAGAGACGGATGGTTACCCCATTGACCGGAAGGTTACCCAGCAGCCAAGCCATTATGGGCTCGCTTGGTCAACCCTAGTTGTGACTGGCCACGGTGCTACGAGATGTAGAAGAATGGTAGGATTGATGGTACCAGAGGCCGAAGAACTCTTCTAAGACCCGTTGTTTCCTGCCTTCAAACACCATGAAGTGCTAAGACTTAAAAGGAGGAACGATTCTGGGTAAAGCGCAAACCTTCGCAGAGAAAAGATCTAATCGATTAGCCGTGTCCCCTGTTACGGACAAATTGAGCCTCCGAACTTGGAAGTATTCGGAATATCAACATTGTAATTAATAAATTAATTGAGGGGTTATGACTTAATAATTTGGGAATGAGACATTGGTTGGCGGAACCATCTCAATAACAACCAACATTTTGTAGTATTTGCAAGCAAGTCCACCGTAGTAGGAAAAAACTGCTTTTCGCAAAATGATGAAACTTAGAGCCCCACAGCCAAATTGCATATAGTGTTAGTAATTTTATTATTATCTCTTCATGACTTGCCAAAGATAATTCAAAATGTCGATTTCCACACGGCTGCAACGCCTTATGTTGCGTAGGAGTATTCCCATCAGAGGAAAGGCACATTCGCTATGACGCTTTGAGCCGGATGACTCGCTATTCTTCTGGCGCTCGCAGCTTTACTTAGTTTATTTTCATGAGTTATCTTCGCCAAATTTATTCTATTGTAATAAAGACTATGAGAATCGTGTAATAAATTCAGTGTGATTGAACTTTGATTATTTCATCAATGTACCGTGAGTGCCAAGATGATCTTGGGATGGTATGCATACGTAGACTTGACCGATTTTGGGTCAGGTCGCTACAGATGCTCAATCACTTTTGGTTTGTAGGGTTTGGTTTTGGGTTTTTCCTCACCATGATTTTCGCCAAAGTCCTCGAGGATGGGTTTTCCAAATGACAAGTGTCAAGTTCTTTGAGCAGCCAACCAGCTAGTGGTTGTAGGGGGCGGCTATTTATAGCCTAGGGAGAAGCCCGACATGATAAGACATAAATGCCCTTCAATGATATGACCGTTAGGTGGATAAGATATTTTACAAATTGGGCCAAGAAACAACGGTCGGAAATTTGACTTCAAATTTCGTCATCATGTTCCTCATTTAGGCAATCCAAGATCGGGAATTCTAACTCTCCCAAATAAATTCTCAACACGAAGAACTTCGCCTCACATCAAGAAATTGACGAATATGAGTTTTCCAAAGGCTTCACTCAAGGGATTGGTAGGTGTAGGATTTTGAGTTGAGCATCACATGGAAATTTTTCCTTAGTATTTCTATTTTTAAAGACGGTGTTTTATGACTCAAGAAAGAGAAAACGAAACAAAAAACAAAAGTCTTCACGCTTCATGTTCCTCAAATGAATACCAAGTCTTCAAGGTCACACCAATTTCTTCACTTTCAAAGTCTTCGTAAAGTCTTCGAATATCAAAGTCTTCAACAAGAATTCATTTTGGGTCGATTTTCTTAAATATCAAACTCCTCATGGACTTATAGACCTGTACACCATAAAACATTAGTCCCTTAACCTATAAGTCTTCAATACACCAAAATCCAAAGGGCAATAGATGCACTTACAATCTCCCCTTTTGGTGATTGATGACAATATAGGTTAAGTTTTCAACGGGATGAAATATATGAAGGTAAATACGATATTGAGGAATTTGATTGCAAGATATAGAAGAACTCCTCAAGATGTGCATAGTGAGGAATTTGCTTTTGAGGCAATGCACATTTGAAGAGTTGAATCATGGAGATCTCCCAATCTTGTAATTCATACACGAGAATATAATATGAGGAATTTGAAATGCATGATGAATATGGTGAGATGTAGTTCAAGAGGGCATTAGCATATAATGAGGAATAAATGCAGAGGAACACATCAAAAGTATCGAGCACCATCGGGTTTAAGATTTCAACTCGATCCAA
>JAHIAM010021606.1:0-22215 GCA_021605205.1 Aegilops longissima | reverse complement strand
TAAAGGGGGCGTACAACGGCATCACATCGACTGAACCATTCCGCCAAATTCCCACCCCCTTTCCTCCGCTTATTCCGCACTCCCGGGGAGTTACAAATATGAGCAACGGCACCGTATCAAATACCCGGAGTTACTAGAAACGGTAAAGTACAATCAATTACATGTATATCAAATATACCTTGGTTTGCCTTCTTTCCGCTAAGTATTTGGGGCAGTTCCGCCTCAAAGGACCCTCCCCTGCAATAAAAGCACTCCCCGGTTTGGGTCCATTCTTTGACTTCTTCCCCAACTTGCTTACGGGGCTGCAACCTCCTTTTTCGCCTTCTTGAAGTTCTTCTTTGCCCTTCTTGAACTTAGTGGTCTTATTGACCATCAACACTTGATGTTCTTTCTTGATTTCAACCTCCTGACTTCAGATAGAGAATACTTCAGAATGGTCTTACCATCCCCCATAATGTAGTTCATCACAAAGCTCTTGTAGCTTGGTGGGAGCGATCGAGGATTCGCAATGACCGCCCATCGGAGGTTAATATTCAGCGGGCAGGGGGCAACCCGATATCTTGAGAATGTGCTCACCGAAGTAACTATTTTCCTCCATCTTACAACTATAGAACTTGTCGGAGATTCATATCTCTCCCTGAGCTTGGAAAACAAGTTTCAGCTCCTAACATCTCATATGCTCCATGCTCAAAACCTTTTGGAGCCCCGGTTCTGTTGTAAAGCATGCCACATGAACGAGGGAGTAAATAAGACGAGACTGCCAAGCATTCATAATGTCTTGGTTCTTCGAGGAGCGCCACCTAGCGGTCCTTCTAGGACATATTGTTTCCGGCAGCTATGAGGATGATCTCGTTCGGACCCAGTCGGAAGTTGCTGCCATCTTTCAGCTTGGTTTTCTAGGAACGCTTGAAGTTCGGACATGAGCGCCATTTGATCTACAAGACATATCAAAAAGTTTTAGACTAAGTTCATGATAAAAGTTCATCTAATCAAATTATTTAAATGAACTCCCACCAGATTAGACATCCCTTAGTCATCTAAGTTACAATCCTAACCCCGTGTCCGATCATCACGGAGACGGACTAGTCATCATCGGTGAACATTCTCATGTTGATCGATTTCATACGACTTGGTTCGACCTTTCGTTCCGGTTCCGAGGCCATGTCCAATGCTAGGCTCGCAAGTTAACCCATGTTTTTGTAAATCTGTTTACACCCGTGTATGGAACGAAGAATCCATCACACCCGATCATCACGTGGTGCTTAGAAGCTTATTAACTTTAGCAACGGTACGGGGGAAACACTTTTGAAATTGTTTAAGGGATCATCTTATTTACCCGCTCTAAGTAAACAAGATGTATAAACATAATAAACATCACATGCAATTATATAGTAGTGACATGATATGGCCAATATCATATAGCTCCATTGATCTCCATCTTCGGGCTCCATGATCATCTTGTCACCGCATGACACCATGATTCCATCATCATGATCTCCATCATTGTGCCTCCATGAAGTTGTCACCCAACGACTACTTTACTTATGGCTAACGCGCTTAGCAATAAAGTAAAGTAATTACATGGCCTTCAATGACACGCAGGTCATACAAAATAAAGACAACTCCTATTTCGCCGGTTGTCATTCACGACATGCAAGTCGTGATTCCTATTACAAGAACATGATCTCATACATCACAATATGTCATTCATCATTCATCACAACTTGGCCATATCAATCACATGACAATTGCTGCAAAAAAGTTAGACGCCCCAATTGTTGTTGCATCTTTACGGGGCTGCAATTGGGTTCTAGCAAGAACGCTTACCATTTAATAACCACAACGTGATCTTGTCAACTTCATTTACCCTTCATAAGGACCCTTTTCATCGAATCCGCCCAACTAAAGTAGGAGAACAGACCGCCAGCCACCCTTATGCAACTAGTGCATGTTAGTCGGTGGAACCGGTCTCACGGGACAAGGTTGGTCCGGCCGCTCATCCCACAATAAAAGCAAGATAAGACAGTAAAGGGTGTTGACAAGATCCACCCCACAATAAATTTGTTCTCTCGGCAATAGAGAACTACGAAGACCTAGCTCATGATGCCATGTGGGGAACGCCAAAAATTAAAATTTTTCCACGGTTTCACCAAGATCCATCTATGAGTTCTACTAGCAACGAGTCAGGGAGTGAGTTTCTTACATACCACTTGTAGATCGCAGGAAGCTTTCGAGGGTGGATGATGAGTCGCATGGATCACCGGACCAAAGGCTGAAGCAAAACACCTCCGCTCAACACACGGAGACGAGCAACGCCTTCCCCGCCTTGATCCAGCAAGGAGGAAGGAGAGGTTGAGGAAGAAGGCTCCAACAGCAGCACGAGGCGTGATGATGGGAGTGACGCCCCAGGGCTTCGCCAAGCTCACGGGAGGAGGAGGGTGTTGGGAGGGAGGGCCGCCTGGTGTGGCCCTCCCCACCCCTCTATTTATAGGGGAAGGAGGGGGCCCCCAGATGCATCTAGGGGGGGCGGGCCAAGGGAGGGGGGCCCCCAAGGGGGCGCCTTAGGTTCCCTCAACCCTAGGCGATAAGGGAGCGAAAGGCCCAGCCCAAGGGGCTGCCCCACGAGCCCAGTGGCCCCCAAAGGGGTGGCCTCCCGTGGTCCTCCGAACCTTTCCGGACCTCCATAATACCGATATGACCAAACCTTTCCTGTCCGCTTGACAACTTCCCATATATATCTTTACCCCCGACCATTCCGAACTCCTCGTGACGTCCGGGATCTCATCCGGACCAACAACATTGTAATCACATACAAGTCTTCCTATTAACCCTAGGCCACCAACCTTTGTGTAGACCCACGGTTCGGGAGAATGCAATGACCGACGCCTCAGTCAATAACCAACAGCGGATCTGGATACCCATGTTTTCCCACATGCTCCTCGATGATGTCATCGGATGAACCACGATGTCGAGGATTCAAGCAACCCAGATACTATTCCCTTTGTCGACGGTAACCCCGAGACCGTCGGTATCCCAATACCGCTCAGTCTCTATCGCAAGTCACTTTACGCAGAATGCATGATCCCGTGACGAACTTGATCACTTTGAGCTCATTATGATGATGCACTACCGAAAGGGGCCTTTGATACCTCTCCATAACGGAGTGACAAACCCTGCCTCGATCCGGTCAACCCAATGACACTTTCGAGATACCGTAGTGCACCTTTATACCCCGCCAGCCGGACGCTTGGTACACCCAAAGCACTCCCACGGTATCCGGGAGTTACCGATCTCACGGTCTAAGGAAGAGATACTTGACATTGGAAAAGCTCTAGCAAAACGAACTACACGATTTTGTGCTATGCTTAGGATTGGTTTTCCATACGCCATTCTCCTAATGACGTGATCCCGCTGTCAATGACATTGATGTCCATAGTCGAAACCATGACTATCTGTGACCAACGAGCTAGTCAACTAGAGGCTTCTAGGGACAGGTCTATGTATTCACACGTATTACATTTCGATAATACAGTTATAGCATGAATAAAAGACAATTATCATGAACAAGGAAATATAATAATAATGCTTTTATTATTGCCTCTAGGGCATATTTCCAACAAGATCAGGAGTTTATCCGGGACAAGTTCTTAACTTCAAAAGAAACCGAAAAAAACATAGGAGAAGGAGCGTTTCACCACCTCGCGGCCTTCCTTCCCATCGGCGAGGTAGGTGTCCGCCGGTGGAGGATCTTGGTCGCCGAGGAGGAGATGGAGCTTGGTCCCGCCATTTTCCCGGGAGTTGGAGTGGGAGGGACGATCCACCCTTCTCCCATTTAACGTCCTCCCCGGCCGCCTTAACTTTTGGTTGAGCCGCCCCCCACTACCTCATCCGACCCATGCTTCGATGTTATGGAAAGCCGAGCACCTTGTTTTTCCTGCAGGGGGGCGTCTGCCTGCCCAGAGAATCAGGAGGAAGCGAGGGACCCACCATAAAACAAATTCCACGGGGCAAGCAACGCTTCCCAGATGTTTCTTCTTCCCTTTGGGGGGTGGCGCGCCATCGATTTGGAGGCGATGCAGGTAAGCGGCACGCCACTAGCACCCACTGCTGCCTCGCAGGAGGAGGAGCCCATGGGAAGGGGATGATGGGAGGAGAGGAATGTGTTGCCCAGCGAGCTACACGGGGCCTAGGAGGGGCCAGCTCCCGGGTCCATGCGCCCGTTGTCCACCTTGGACCCCCAAGGGGAAGGGGTAGCCCTCCCGACGCCGAGGTCGGAGCCAAAGCGGTTGCGGAGGTCTAAATTGCCGGATGGGCAAATTGGTTAGGGGAGCAGGACAGAGCGAGAGGGAGAGCGAGTGAGCTAGGGGCCCGTGGAGGGGCCAGGTTGGGGAACGAGTAATTTAAAAAATTCCACGCACGCAAGATCATGGTGATGGCATAGCAACAAGAGGGGAGAGTTTGTCCACGCACTGTGAGACTGGCGAAGCGTAGACAATGCGGTTGATGTAGTCGCGCCCCGATCCGACGATCCAAGTACCGAACGACGGCACCTCCAGTTCAGCACACGCTCAGCTCGATGACGATCCCCACTCCATCCAGCAAAGTGTCGGGATGAGTTCCACAAGACGCGGGCAGGACGATGATGATGCTCATCGCAAGGTTCCCTTAAACTCCGCGACGATATGACCGAGGTGGAATATGGTGGGGGGGGCAAGACAGGCTAAGGAACGATCACGAGATCAACTTGGTGTCCATGGGGTGCCCTTGCCCCGGATATAAAGGAGTGGAGGAGGAGGGCCCCTATGGCGCCCTTGGGGATTGATTCCCACCGAGTAGGATTCCCTTTCCTAGTCCAACTAGGAACCCTTCCATGTAGAGGAAGAAGAGAAGGAAAGGGAAGAGAGAAGGAGAAGGAAGGAAGGGGCCCTCCCTAGTCCAATTGACAAGTCCAAGGGAAGGAGGCGCCACTTTTTGGCCCTTTCTTCCTTTCCCGTATGGCCCAAAGAGGCCCAATACGACCCGAATCCTCCGATCCCAAAATACCCAATCACTGGAACCTTCCAACTCCAAATATAGTCGTCCAATATATCGATCTTTCCCTCGACCATTTAGAGACTCCTCGCCATGTCCCCGATCTCATCCGGACTAACTCCTTCGTACATCAAAACTCATAAACTCATAATAAAACGCATGAACGGCGAAGGACCCTTCGGGTTCGAGAACTATGTAGACATGATGTAGAACTATTCTCGTCAATAACCAATAGCGGAACCTGATGCCCATATTTCCTACATATTCTACAAGATCTTTATCGGTCAAACCGCATAACAACATACGTTGTTCCACTTTGTCATCGATGTTACTTGCCCTTCGATCCCGGTATCCAATACCTAGTTCCATCTCCACGCAAGTCTTTTACTGCTACGTAATGCATCATTCCAACTAACTCAAGCTACATTGCTTGCAAGGCTTATAGTGATGTGCATTACCGAGAGGGCCCAGAGATACCTCTCCGACAATCGGAGGACAAAACCTAATCTAAATACGCCAACCCAACATGTATCTTTGGAACCGTAACTTTTATAATCACCCATTGCCAGGATTGGTAGCACCAAAGTGTTCCTCCGAAACGGGAGTTGCATAATCCAAGTTACAGGAATATGTATAAGTCATGAAGAAAGCAATAGCAACATACTAAACGATCAAGTGCTAGGCTAAGAATGGGTCATGTCAATCACATCATTCTCCAATGCGTGATCCCGTTAATCAAATGACAACTCATGTCTATGGCTAGGAAACTTAACCATCTTTGATTCAATGAGCTAGTCAAGTAGAGGCATACTAGTGACACTATGTTTGTCTATTTATTCACACATGTATTATGTTTCCGTTAATACAATTCTAGCATGAATAATAAACATTTATCATAATATAAGGAAATAAATAATAACTTTATTATTGCCTCTAGGGCATATTTCCTTCATTCCCACTTGCACTAGAGTCAATAATCTAGTTCACATCGCTATGTGATTTAACACCAATATTCATATCTCAGATTGATTAACACCCATAGTTCACATCTCATGTGACCAACACCCAAAGGGTTTACTAGAGTCAAAATCTAGTTCACATCGCTATGTGATTAACACCCAAAGAGTACTAAGGTATGATCTGTTTTGCTTGGAGAGAAGGTCAACGGGTCTGCATATTCAGAGCCGCTTGTATTTTGCAAATATTCTATGTCTACAATGCTCCACGGAGCTACTCTAGCTAATTGTCCCACTTTCAATATGCATCCAGATTGAGACTTATAGTCATCTGGATCGTTAAAAAGCTTGCATCGATATAACTTTTACGAGGCTCTTTTATCACCTTAATCGAGAAATATTTCCTTAGTCCTCACTAAGGATGTTCTTGACCAATGTCCGATCTACCTTAGATCACTATTGTACTCCCTTGCCAAATTCAGAGCAATACAATAGGTCTGGTACATAGCATAGCATACTTTATAGAACCTATGACGGGCATAGGAAATGACTTTCATTTTTTTTTATTTTCCCGTGGTCGGATTTGAGTCTTACTCAATTTCATACCTTGTAACACGGCAAGAAACTCTTTCTTTGACTGTCCATTTTGAACTACTTAAAATCTTGTCAAGGTATGTACTCATTGAAAAACTTATCAAGCCCTTGATCTATCTCTATAGATCTTGATGCTCAATGTGTAGGTTCACCGAGGTCCTTCTTTGAAAAACCCTTTCAAATACTCCTTTATGCTTTCAGAATAATTCTACATTATTTCCGATCAACAATATGTCATTCACATAACTTATCAAAAATGCTGTAGTGCTCCACTCACTTTCTTGTAAATACAGGCTTCTCCAAAAGTCGATAAAACCACATGCTTTGATCAAATCATCAACATATATTCCAACTCGAGATGCTTGCACCAGTCCATAGATGGATCGCGGAGCTTGCACATTTTGTTAGCATCTTTAGGATTGAAAAACCTTCGTTGCATCATATGCAACTCTTTTTAATAAATCCATTAAGGAATGCAGTTTTGACATCCATTTGCCAGATTTTATAAAATGTGGCAATTCAACATGATTCGGATAGACTTAAGCATCGTAAAGTGAGAAAATCTCATCGATTCAACACCTTGAACTTGTCGAAAACCTTTTGCAACAAGTCGAGCTTTGTAGATAGTAACACTACTATCTGTCCATCTTCCTCTTGAAGATCCATTTATTTCATATGGCTTGCTGATCATAGAGCAAGTCAATCAAAGTCCATACTTTATTCTCAACATGGATCCTATCTCAGATTTCATGGCCTCAAGCCATTTCTGGAATCTGGGCCATCATCGCCTCATAGTTCAGGTTCATCATGGTCTAGTAACATGACTTGAACATGATTACCATACTTGGTGCGGATCTTACTTTGGAAGACCCAGGTTTGGTAGCAACTTGATCTGAAGTTTCATGATCATCATCATTAACTTCCTCAAATTGGTGGGAATCACTTGAACTGATTCCTGTGATGAACTACTTTCCAATAAGGGAGAAGGCAATTACCTCATCAAGTTCTACTTTCCTCCCACTCACTTTTTCGAGAAAACTTTTCTAGAAAGGATCCATCTTAGCAACGAATAACTTGCCTTCGGATCGTGATAGAAGGTTACCCAATAGTTACCTTTGGGTATTCTATGAAGACGATTCCCGATTTGGGTTTGAGCTTATCGGGATGAAACTTTTTCACATAAGCATCGTAGCCCCAAACTTTAAGAAACGAAACTTGGGTTTACTAAACCATAGTTCAACGGTGTCATCTCAACGGATTTAGATGGTGCCCTATTAAACGTGAATGCAGCTGTCTCTAATGCATAACCCCAAAACGATAGTGGTAAATCGGTAAGATACATCATAGATCGCACCATATCCAATAAAGTGCGGTTAGATCGACACACCATTATGTTATGGTGTTCCATGTATAGCTGTGAAACTATTCCACTTTGTTTTAATTGAAGACCAAACTCAGAATCAAATATTCATCTCCATGATCAAATCGAAACTTTATTTTCTTGTTACGATGATTTTCCACTTCACTCAAATTTTGAACTTTTCAACTATTTCAGACTTATGTTTCATCAAGAAGATATACCACGCAAGATCATGGTGATGGCATAGCAACGAGGGGGAGAGGTATGTCCACGCACTGTGAGACGTAAGCGGAAGGCTATGACAACGCTGTTGATGTAGTGACGCCTTCACGATCCGACCGATCCAAGTACCGAACGACGGCACCTCCGAAGTTCAGCACACCTCAGCTCGATGACGATCCCGGACCATCCAGGTGTCGGGATGAGTTCCCCGACGACGGGGACGATGATGATGCTCATGCCAGGCCGCCTAAACTCCCGGAATATGACCGAGGTGGAATATGGTGGAGGGGCACTGACAGGCAAGGAAATCACGAGATCAACTTGGTGTCCATGGGGTGCCCTTGCCCCAGATATAAAGGAGTGGAGGAGGGAGGGCCGCCCTCTATGGCGCCCTAGGGGAGTCTCCCACCGAGTAGGATTCCCTTCCTAGTCCAACTAGGAACCCTTCCATGTAGTAGGAGAAGAGAAGGAAAGAAGAGAGAAGGAAAGGAAGGAAGGGGCGCCCCCTAGTCCAATTCGACAAGTCCAAGGGGAGGAGGCCCACTTTTTGGCCCTTTCCTCATTTCCGTATGGCCCAAAGAGGCCCAATACGAATTCCCGAACTCTCCCATCAAAATACCCAATCACTGAACCTTTCGAACTCCAATATAGTCGTCCAATATATCGATCTTTATGTCTCCCATTTCGAGATTTCGTCATGTCCCTGATCTCATCCGGGACTCAACTCCTTCGTACATCAAAACTCATAAACTCATAATAAACTGCATCGAACGTTGGGGACCCACGGGTTCGAAACTATGTAGACATGACGAGAACTATTCTCGTCAATAACCAATAGCGGAACCTGGATGCCCATATTGGCTACATATTCTACGAAATCTTTATCGGTCAAACCGCATAACAACATAGTTGTTCCACTTTGTCATCGGTATGTTACTTGCCCGAGATTCGATCGCGGTATCCAATACCTAGTTCAATCTCCTACGGCAAGTCTCTTTAGTCGTTACATAATGCATCATTCCGAATTAACTCATTAGCTACATTGCTTGCAAGGCTTATAGTGATGTGCATTACCGAGAGGGCCCCAAGATACCTCTCCGACAATCAAGTGACAAAACCTAATCTCAAATACGCCAACCCAACATGTACTTTGGAGACACCTGTAGTACCCTTTATAATCACCCATTATGTTGTGACGCTTGGTAGCACCCAAAGTGTTCCCGTAAACGGAGTTGCATAATCTCAAGTTATAGGAATATGTATAAGTCATGAAGAAAGCAATAGCAACATACTAAACGATCAAGTGCTAGGCTAACAGAATGGGTTTATGTCAATCACATCATTCTCCTAATGATGTGATCCCTTAATCAAATGACAACTCATGTCTATGGCTAGAAACTTAACCATCTTTGATTCAATGAGCTAGTCAAGTAGAGGCATACTAGTGACACTATGTTTGTCTATTTATTCACAATGTATTATGTTTCCTTAATACAATTCTAGCATAATAAAAACATTTATCATGATATAAGGAAATAAATAATAACTTTATTATTGCCTCTAGGGCATATTTCCCACCGATGGGGTTTTTGGGGAAGACGGGGTTGGTGGTGGCTGGGCTTGTCGGGACGCGTCGGGTGTTTGTGCCACCCCATTCCACGTTACATCGGGTAGATATGAGGGCCCGGACAACCCGGACGCTTGAGGCCAGTTTGAGGCGTCCGGGGGCAATTTTCTGTATCAGCCCGGCCTTGAGATGGATCAGGCGCCGGATATACATGCTCTAACTCATACAAAGGCGGGGTTGTTTAGTAAAGTACCAACATTATTTCTTCCCACTATCATGCTTTCTCCATCTCTATCTTCACCCTCCAACTCCACAACCCGGCCCATCTCCTATATACTAGGTAGGAAGTGGGTTGCATTCGGCAGCTATGCTGCCGTATAGTCATGTTCAATCCATTTATGCAACCACTGAAGCATTTCAAGTATAAAAATTGCAAACACAAAAAGTTCATATAGAGATGGTATGTAGGCAGAAGACATCGCAAAAACTGATCACCGGGAGCAAGAGCCTATGCACTAGTCCAGAACACATAAAATGGCAATAGATAATCTAACATGAAGAAAAACATGCAACACCATCGTCAAACCCAGGATCCAATTTCTCATTTCAAATCTTAAATAAAAGAATGCAAATAGTCCATATACAGTTGTACAGATCCAGCATGAATAAATGCTTGTCTAATCCAACATTCGCTGAATAAACAAAATAAAATGGACATTGAGTGATAGCATAGAGAAGCATCATCACATTTGAGGCTCGACAAAGGGCAAAACTCCTTTAACACGGTCGCCTATGCTCACCTTTGAGCAATGTCATCCCTAACTTGTATCCTAGATGTTGGGGATGAAAAGCAATTAGATGTGGACATTCAAAGGCATATCCACAGGTGATATTGAAGTAGGCAACACCAGATAACTAAAGTCCTCTTGAGCTCATTGTTCATATGTATCCAACAATACTTAAGAAAAATAACACTGAGTTGCTATGCAACATTTTGATGTTTTTTGTCCAGGCTTAGCCAATGTGCTCTATATCTTACAAGAAAACCTCTATATTTTTCTGGATCACATCGTTTCAACATACCAGAATGCGCCCTTGACGGATGGCATATCCAACCCGATAACAAAGCAATTGAGCATTGTATATAAAAAAACATTAAGATTCAAAGTGTCAAAGTCCATTACCTATCTGAGGCATTCTCAAAGGAAATGCAGCGTTATACATCAAGTTCCAGACCTTATACAAAAAGAACGCCACAAACAATCTCCACATGATGGGTCATGGTATCCACAACAAAGCTTATATGTGCACAAGAAGTCAAGTTAATTTGCATTGCATTTTACATCACTGATAAAACTGTCATCCAAACAACGACTGATGCAAGCTAGTCCATATCATAATGGAAAAAGAGAGACAAAGCGATCTATGATGTACCAGGCAAAATAAAGTACTTGGTTCTAAAAATTAGTTAATGTAAGTCACCCAAGACTTGATCATCAACACCACTGTTTATGGATAAGATCATTGTCTCATTGCTACAAAAACTTGCAATGCCTAGAAGTACTTGGTAGATGTTTTCCGAACAACTATAAATACCCACCCGGGTAGGAATAAAACCTCAGACTCGCCATGACACTCCAACCTCGCCACCCAAACAAGGTGTAAAAGCATCTTTGAAGAGAACCCCAAAATATGGCAAATCAGTAAATTTTAACTTGTGGTAATAATTTCAAGAGGGAGTGACGGGTTTTGGCAGAATGAAATACAAAATGCATCTGAATATACTTGCAGTTGGAACAGATGAATATAGTAAAACTCGTCAAATCCTTGCAAAGCAAAAGAGATTCTTGTAACTGAGTGCTCATACCATCAAAAACCTTTAAGACTGAAAATATAAATTACAGCACCTAACTATGAAAACGGTCATGGTGTCCATCATATGCTGAATGTAGGAAAAAATTTTTTAAATTTTCCCCCTTAAAAAAAGGGGTGGGTTTTTAAAAATGGGGAAAAAAAATTTTACGGGAGAAAAAAAGAAAAAAGGGAAAAAAAAAAATCCCCAAAAAATTTTTTTTCCTCCCAACCCCAAAAATGCATGCCAAGATTAATAAAGTAATGATACATAGGATATATAGGAAGTACCAAGAAATGGACGCCAATGCACTCTTTAGTGAGCAAGTAAAAAATGAAGAAAATAGTTCACAACTGAAAATTTAGTTGTTCTTATGTCATACTAAAGAGCACATCCTATACAGTACCACTTAGTACTTAGTAGTTATCATTCTTCAGAAGCATGGAAACAGTAAACTACAAATGTGAAACGGAAAGTATGATATAAGAATAAAAGGCCAAAGAGAAGGTGTTGAATCGCACATATATAAATAAGAAGCAGGATGAGTATAAGATAGACCTGGCATCGGTATACTGTTGAAAGAAATAATTGAGGGGTGATTTAGCCTGGCACTTCAAAAATAGACCAGAATGACGAGGTGTACAGAAGGTCAAACATAGACCTTTATGAAATAAGAACTACATGGAAATATTAAACACACAATATGATTCCCTTTTCATCTTAATTAAAAGCAGATTGTATTTTGTTGAAATGTGCATGCTCTGTATAGACCGAGAGCAAATCCCAAATCAGTTCACCCACTTTACAGAAATTAAGAAGCAAACAAAGAAAAAATACAAGAACATGAACCCAGCAGTAAAGGTGGTAAAACATATGTAACATAGCGTAGCAAACGTGTCCATAGACATAACCATAAAAAATGGCCAAGTATCTAGTGAAAGGTTGTTCAGCAAAATCTGAAAAGTTTGGATGAGCCGCCGGAAAAAAAAACCTGGAATTGAAATCCCTTAAACCCAAAAAAACCCCCCTTTCTGGTTCAATTCCCCCCCCCAACCCCAACCCCCCCCTCCCCGCGGTCGGGGCTTTGGCGGCGCCCACCCCCAACACCAAAACACCGACGGCGGGGGAAGGCCCTTTTCCCCCTGGTTAAAGCCGGGGTTTTTGAATTTTTCGAGCCAAAATTTTGGGCTGGGACCTTGCAACTTCCCGGGATGTTAAAGATTCCCCGGGGCAGTTGACGGTGTTGCCCATCAAGCCCTTCCGGGCCAGGGGCAAGCCAACGGCCAGGGAAATAAAATTATGTTTACGCCTTGCTGCCATCCCAAAGATGGCACCAAAGAGTTCCCCTCAAAAAGGTTTCCGAGGCCGTTCCGGGGCCTTTGCTTTCCTGTTTGTCAGCGAAGGATATTGGGCACAAAGAAATTAGAAAGCCTTCTTAAGAAATAAACACTTCCTAAGGTTCTTGAAGATTGTAATGTTCTTTTGCTGCATGTGGTTGGGCCCCCTTTTTCCCCCCGGGCTTTTTCCCCCTGAGAAGCACTGAAAATATTTAAAGGAAATGCCAATTTATTTTTGGCTGGTAACCCTCCAACGGCTACACGGGCGTAAAATTTGGGCTCTGGGAGAACCTTAGCAACCATTGAAAACCCATGGTTTTGTAAAAAGTTCTGGCAACTTTCGAGTCAACCCCAAAGATGATGCCTATTAAGGATATGTTCCCGGGGGACCCTATGAGGGTTTAAATGGGAGGGGCCCCCCGCAGGCGGAATTGTTCAAGTGAACGGAGGGTTTTTTCCTTGGGCTTTTTGCATTTTGCCAATAAACTGGAATTCCAGGGGTTCTGCTTTTTTTTAAGGCCTCCTAAAAAATTTTTTTTGGTAGGGGTAGCCAAAATTAACCCCCAACTTCAGAAGGTCAAGGTTTACACCCCCAGAGTGTTTTCCTTTTCAAACACAAGCCGAAAGGGGTTTTGGAGTAAGAAAAGAAAGGAGAATTGGAGAGGCCCAGCTTTCTAAGGCTGCACCTCCCCCGGACCCAGGGGCTTTTACCCGAATTATTGAATTACTTTAAGTTAATAAAGGTAGGTTTTTAAAAAGTGGAAGGACCCTAAAATAAGGAAGAAGGATAAAGGGGGAAGGATTCCCCTTCCTCGAGGGTCAGGAGGATTTTTCGGGCAACTTGGCAATTAAGGGGGGCCTTATCAATTTTCACCCTCGGCTGCACCGCCAACCCGGTTTCCCCTCCCCCCGGCCCCAGGGGATCCTCAGTTTTTTTTAAAGTTCAAAGCTTTTAGCGGGGTTTAAACCCACCAAACCCTTCAAAAAAAGGGGGCATCAACCCCGCAAGGGGTTTCCGGGGCCCCACCACGCAACTGGTTTTCAACGTGTAACAAAGGGAAACGCAGGTTTTTTCAAACCCAGGGGCCCCTCTTTTATAAAAAACGGAAAACCTGATTGATAAACCCACCCGATTAGACCCCGCTTCTGAGGTTTTTATTGTTGGGGATAGTTAATTATAAGTTTGGCACCAACTTGAAACAGGGGAAATTAATTAGGAAGAAGTTACTTTAGTACTGTTTAATGAGTTATGACCATCCAAATCCTGGAGGCCTAACAAACTCAAAATCCGGTTTTACAGGGGAGGCCCCTTTTGAAGGTATAACAAAGGAATCCTCCCAACCCGCCCACCAAGTTCAAGCTCCAGGGGTCTGTAACCGATTACTCCAAAAAATCGAACCCACAAACGAGCTCGCCACCTTCCCATACCCCGGCCGAACCTGGTAAAACCCCTGTTTTTCCAACTTCCAACCGTGCCTAGTTCCAAAGAGTTTGTCCCAGGGAAGGAACAAAAGAAACCGAAGAAACCTTTGTTTAAAGGCCAAAAATCCGAATGAGCCCCGGATCCGTAATTATTTTGGAAGATTGTACCTTAATTGCTTTGGAACCAACAAACAGGAAAGTTGAATCCACTGTACAAATTTCAAAAGAAAGCTCTGTGTCTAAACGCCTTCAATTTTAGTTTAATGCATTTCCAATTGTGCCGTTTTCAGCCTTTGATTTCCACTTAACGATGCTTATTAAATTTGAAAAGGGAAATTAAATAGGAAAGTTCCAAAAGCGCCCAATTTCCTCAATTTAATTTCTGTTTCCAGAGTTTTCTCACCCCAAAAAATTTACGTTTTCAAAACAACAGAAAATTCTCCCTTTTCCTTGGCTGAAATCTGTTTTAAACCCAACCTTTTGTTTTCCAAAACGTGCTTAGTTGTGCAAAAAAGGTTTGTTGGGGACCGGGGCAATTCAAAATAAAACCTTTTTAGCCCATAACGGGCTTTCCCAGTAGATACATAATTAAATAGGAAACAAATTACAACCTAAACACCAATGTTATTTAATGTAGACAACTTTGGCTGGACCGTTTTCAAAATCAAGGGTTCCTTTTTTGGCCACCCTTCCATAAATTGTCCTCCTAAAGGGCCTGTTTTTTCAACTGTTTATATTCAAGAATGCAATTACAAGTTGGAAGGGAACCTAAAAAGAAAAAACCGTTCCGTTATTTAGGATTGATATTTTCCCGAAAAACACTGTTTTTCCTTCCCTTTTCTTTATCAGGCTTGGGGGGAAAAACAAAGGCACCAAAAACCTTCCCTCACAACTTGAAAAAAGGTCTACCAAACACATGATCCAATACTGCTGCAGTTGCACCGGGGGCAACATATTGCTTTGTTGCCAGGGCAATTCAATTCACCAATCAGGCCAATGAATCCCCGGGCCCCCAGTGATACCTCAAAATTCAATGTCTCCTTTTTCCCTCCCTTCGTAGTATATGAATTCTCAACCAAATAACGGAACGGCCCTGAAATTGAGTTTGAATCAGCCCCTTTCCAGGAACCCAACGTTCTTAATTTTCCTTCAACATAAAACTTGTTTTAAATTAAGTTAAAGTTAAAGAAATGTTCAAAACCAGTTAAGGCAAAAAATTAAAAGGGCAATCAACAAATAAGAAGAAATGAAATGTGTTGACGGGCAAAAAAACCCCGTTGTTTTTTAATAAATTGGGGAAAACCTTGCACCAAACCCCTATTACGTCAAACACACAATGTCAAAATTTAGTCCAAAAGGCAAACATAAATAGAGGCTATCACAAAGTTGGACAAACAAAAGTTATACATATTGTTTTTGCTCCGGGAAAAAGGGCAATCAGTAAATGGAGGGAAAGAATGAATTAACCGGGGCCAAGATTTCCTTTCAACCCGTATGTTTTGCCCCTTCCTTTTCCCCCCCTTAGATAAGTCTTCCATATTACGGAACGGACTGAAATTTTCTTTGGTTAAAGCACTTTTTAAAAATTTCCCCCTTTCCAATTAGATAACCAATTTTCAGGGGTCCAAGGTTTAAAATCTCGAAGCCCAGTGACCCAATAAAATGGGCACCAAAAGTAGGCCATGGAGTTCAAACCTCGCAAATTTTAACCTTTTTTGATTTTATGGAAACCCTAGACTTGAATTTTATTACTCAGGAAGAACTCCCATAAATACCTTGGTTCCAGAGAAGGCAACCCATAAGAAAGGAACTTATCTCGATTGCTTTTCAAACATTTGGTTAGGGAAATTTTGGGAACCCCTTATCCCCCTTGTTTAAGTTTTGGATGCGGAAAGGTCGAGGATTCTGAAAGAATTCTCCATTTTACCATATGGAAATTCTTCAATGCCCAATTAAGTACCTTCTTTCCTAAGGATCTAACCAACCTCCCGATCTTTTAATTTTGTTGATTCCAAACTCTTCCAAAAATTTCTATTGTCTTTTTTGATTTAAATTCCTAAGGGCCTTATCTCCCAAACATTCTCAGGCCACATGAATTAACAAATCGAAAATTCAGTCCAGTTAGGGTTTTTAAAAAAACCCCAAACCAAGTTCCAATTTGTACTTTCCATACTTCAAACTTGAGACCGACAATTCAAATCCCTTGGAAACTTCCAATATTTTTTAGTTTTTTCACAACTGATGTCCCCAATATACAAGCAACCAAAATAAAGTTCAAGGGGGACTCTTTTTTTAAAACCAAGTGGCGAAATGAATTCTTCTTTGGACCTTGGTTTTTTTCATCCCAAGTTGAGGGAGATTCACATTTGTTGGAAAGAATTGGTACCATTTCTAGTGGCAAAATTTTTCTCTACAAAATATTTAAGGAACCCTTCATAATCAGTTTGTCCCATATCCAAACAGTAAAACTATGGATTACTTTATAAATTCATTAAAAATTTGTTCTTGATAAATTTTCCCTAATTGCAATGAATTTGATATCCTTTCTTTCAGTTTTACGGGATAAAGTCCTGGAAATTCCAATACAACAAACAAGCTTCAATTTGGAAGAACCAATTAAGAACAATAAGTCGTACCTTTTCCATAGCTCCCTCGGAACCTCCTCAATCTTGGATTTCCTCCCATTCATTTGGGTTTTAGGTTTTCTCAAACCCAATGGCAAACCTCAGCCACCCTTTTTAATACCAGGAAACCTTTCTAATTGGGGGCAATTGCAGTTGAAAATTCCAAAGAACCTTCGGAATCAACTCTTCGGGTTGAACGGTGAGGTCACCTGGGGCACTCTTGGCCGCTTTTTAGTCTTATTCTGTCCATCAAATTGAGGAAAAACGCTTATAATTTTAGTTTTTCTTTTTTCTCAACAAAATAATCCTTAGAAGACATTATTTAACCTCTTAAACAAATATAATGAGATAAATTTCATTATTTTTCAAGGATAAGAGTTACCTCTTTTCTTCAAGACTTTTATCCCTTTTTCCTTGTACCTCCCATTGAACCTTACATATGTCGATCTATTTAGCGGCTTTTTAAAGCCTTAGCGGGTGGTGACCTTCCATCTTGGACTGAACTCTTCCAATCTTCATAGGCCCCATCAATTTCCCAAGCCCTCCCCTCCAACTCCACCACCTTAGCTCCACCCTCCAAACAAAAGGACAACCTATCCCGCGCCTCACCCCAACCCTTCCCAAGGTGGCGGCAGCCGTGGACATACCCGGCGTTTTAGTAGCCCCGAGGTTACCTCGCCCCCCCCCTGGCCGGGCCTTGAGCCGATTGGGGCCATCCCGGCCCAAAACCCTTTGGGGGTTTTTGATTTCATTTATTGTTTTCCCAAACGAAAATAATTTCCGAAGAAAGGCAAAAATTCTACCTCGTAAACATAGATACTTTAAGGGCAGAGGCTGTTCACCCAGATAGAAGGTTGTTAAAGGTACACCAAACGCATTTTCCCTTTTCCGCCTCAAAATTGAATTAAACCTTGGAATCCTGGGACACCCCCAAAAACCCCGGGCCCCTGGAATTTCCCGGGGGTTCCAGGGGCCCCACCTTTTCCATCTTCCACCCCCATACCAACCCCCATTCCTCCTTCCTGAAACTTTGGGGTTACTCTCGAAAACCACCCGCAAACGTCTGGGGCAACCCCGGAACTCCGGGTGCGGGTTCTTGGTTTTAGGAAAGAAACCCCAAAGAGCATTAAATGGAGGAAGGATAAACCGCCAACCCCCACCCACGGGGGAACAGGGCTTGGAATCTTGTCAAGTGTTTGGGTTACCCCATTGTAGGCATGTTGGGTTCAGATTTCCCCGAATCCCTGTCCGTAACAACAAATGCCCTTTTAAGGGAGGCAGATTTGTGGCGAAACATCCGGAGTTCCCGGAAAATTTTAAAGCCCTGGAGACAAGTGTTCAATCCTCCCCTTATGAAGTATAGCCCCGTTTGAGGTCCAAAACCCCAAAGCCGATGACCTTTGCTCATACAATTTTGAAGAGGGGGGTTCTACCAAGGAAGGGTTCAAATTTTTGAAACGGCAAGTTCTTTTATCTTCCCTCATTCTATTGCCATGAAAATTTGCTATTGGCCCTTTCCCTTGTTAATCCCCCCTTTCCCATAATGGGTCCCCAAGTAAACTTTTTGGCCCGAGGGCCCTGCTTTAAAGAAGAGACAACCCAAAACGAAGGCAAAGATGGGCCAAACAAACGCCTTTGGGAAACCCAGATGTTAATGAACTGTGACCCCAGGGTTTTAGGCGCAAATTTGAGGGACAAGGTTTGTGGAATTGCGGATAACGTAGGTTAGTTCGGTTTACCAAGGGGACCCTTGGTTAAGAAAGAAGACAGGTTTCGTAAACACCTAAAATTTGACCCTAAGTTTCACAAACGGACGGAAACAAATTTTTTTGTTTTTCTTTTTTTTAAGCTGGCCCCGATTTAATGGGGGTCCAATAACAAATAAGGCCGGGTTAGCTCCTAAACCTTGTCTTCGGGAAGAAAGGGAAAACTTCCCAGGGGTTGGAAACCCTTTTTCCCCGCCAACGCCAGGGGGGAAACTGTTTCCTTATGGGGATTTTTTTTATTTTGGTTAAATACCCACCCCTACACCATAAATTTGGGCAGATTATCAATTTTGGAGAAACCCCCCAAAGAGAAATTTCAAAAACCCAAAACACCCGAGCCAAAATTTACATCCAACGTTTCCCTTTTGATTGTTCCTTAGGATTGGGGTCCTAACCTTAGGGCTATTCCCTAAGGTCGGGATTTCAACCCGGAAGGTTTAAATCTCCGAAGAATTAATAAGGGCGAGGACGGGTCCTTCAAGGGGAAAAAAGAAAGGGGAGAAATCCAGCCTCCCTAACTTTTCAGTTTAACAACGGAACCCTTTACCAAACCTTTTCCCCTACCGGCATTTTATGAAAAAGGTTTGGTCCGGGTTAATCCATTGCCGTTAAAGCAAAAAGGGTAAATATTTATCGCGCTTCCGCGCTAAGCCCGCCCACGGGCCAAGGGCCCGGGGGGACCTTTAATTTTTGCCAACCAAAGGGCCGCGGAGGTTTTACCCCCCAAACCGTTTTCTGCTTAATTTGATTTTTTTTTTTTTTTAATTTTAAGGATTTCAAAACACTACCAAATGTAGAATGACAATTTAAATTTTGAAAAAACCAAAAGTTCAAGGGTAACAAAATTTCAATACATGGGATGACCAAACAATTTTGAAAATTTCCTACTGATTTTCCTTAAATTTCGCCCTGTAATATGCCCTTTAATAGGACTTGTGAACCATTACAGTTTTTGAATTAACACTTCACTAAGACCAGGAGGTTTTCCCAATTGGAACTGAACCCCAAGGGAAATTAAATGTTAATGATTTCAATGGCTAATTCCCCAAAATTCTTAGGCTTTAAATTTTAATTTACCTTTTTAATTCCCTTTTTTTCAACCCCAAACCCTCGAGGAAAGAAAATTTGAACAAGGAATTATTATTCTTGTATTAGGAAATAAGAAATACCGTGGGCCCAAATGTAAAAAATTTTCGCAGCTTTTCTCGGCCCCCAAATTTTGGTCCATATTTAAGCGGGCATTCGATGTTAACTTTTTCTAGCGCCAAAGGTCGCCAACTCCGCTCTTCTCTGATTAGCCGCCCATCCTGCATAGTCAAAGGAATTCTCAAGCGAAACCTCCCCAAAATGGTAAGGAAATTTCCTTTTATTCCGCTTGGCGCCCTTTCTCTTCAGTCCGCCCCAATTCCAAACAAGGGGGCAAGAACCCAACTTGGGTTTTTTGTTCCAATTTTTCTAGTATAAAGCGGAAAACAAAATTTTGGAATTAATTGGCGGCAAATAACGGGGGAGAAATTAATAAATCACTTACGTAACGAGCAACCGATGATAGATTTGTCGAGCTCGCAGATTGAAAAGCTGGAACAATTCACTCAAGGCAATTTGTACATAGTAATGTTTGAAGTGATGCTCATGTCTAACTTCCCATAAATATATTCTTTGGCTTTTATTTTTATGTAACCCTTGTACCAATTCAGCAGACCTTTCATTTGGTCGTAGATCCTTTCTCAAGAGGCTCGACGAGAGGCCCATTCTTGACATATGTAATTACTACCTCCTTCATCGGCGCCTCATCAAGGCCTAACAGTTCACGAAGAGTAATACCTGTTGGCCGTTGTTCTCCGCACTGCTATACCAATCCTGTTGCCGCAGCTTGTATGATCTCGGGTCATCCGGATAGGCTTCCACTATAAGCGGGCAATCGATTGTTTACTTTGTTCCCGAGCTGGGCAACTTGTTTCGCTTTTACTTTCGCCTTCTCCCGCTTTGTTCTCCTTGAACATGAGTGCCTGCCTCGCAAGTTCACGTGCATAGTCTAGGAAGATTCTTCATGCTTGGGACGGTGTGCTCAAAATGACTTAGCCCACTTCTTTTGCTTATCGAAAATACCGGCTTGGGCTCGGCTCTTTTTCTTCTTGCAGTCCGCTTCCATTTCTCCAAATCAGCAGCCGCGCCGACTCTCGGCACTACTCCCAAGGCCTTGTGGGAGAGGCTTTGATGGCTCCGTACTTTGTGGTCTTAGGTACATAAGGGTCCGGAATAATCCAGGACTGCTTCGCTCTTTGCCGAGGTGGATTGGGGGCGCGCCCGATCACCCACGACGAGGACTGGGCGGCGGATGATCACCCGCCGGACGCTAGGACTGGGCGGCGGGCTTACGTGATTTGAGGTGTAGGTGAACCGCCACCACCACCACCACCACCACCACCGCCACCGCCACCACCACCACCGTGAGGGGTGGACTTGTTGTCCTGGCCGCTCGAAACTTGATAAACTTCTTTGCCATAGAATGAAATGGCGCTTGACATCTCCAAGTCTTTTCTCCCTTCGTGTAGCAATGTCAATCTCTGTGTCCTCAAACCCTTGGACTATGTCCTCCACCGTGACACGAGCATAGCCATCTTGAATGGGGTTGTTGTGGTGGAGTGCTCCTGTAAACATGGTAAAGCACGCCGATGGCTACCTTCATGGACATGTTCCCGATAGGATAATACAGATGACATTCTTTCATCTCCTTTATATCGCCCACGGGTAGCGAGGAGGCTGTGCAGTAATTTCACCACCAGAGGCTCCGTGCAGTAATTTCACCACCAGAGGCTCCGTGCAGTAATTTCGATCGCTGCATCTGCACCAGCCTGGGGCCTCCGGGAAGCCACGCTGCTTCCGCTGTCTGCTTCCGAGATCCGCTGGATGATCTTCATGCGCACCCGAGCTGCATCTCTTTCGCTACTAGTACACTCATGGTTTTCATCACATCCATTTCGATGCCAACCGCGCCACAACATCGCTTCCCGATCCATCTTTCTCTTACGGCTTCAGAATCAGACGGGTCATCGCTCGGGGAACCCTATTTTCCACGGAATGTGCCCCATGCCTCGTACACGCCCTCCGTGTTCAGGATTCCCGAGGGCTTTTGTCAGGCTGCCTTCTCGTTGAACTTGATCTTCCCTATTGAGCATCCTTCATTGCGCCAATAAGGGCTTGGGTGGTTTAATTAATTTGCCCCGTAAACACATCCCCGCCTCCGGGTTCAGCTTCCCCATGCCCGCATTCACCAGCTTTTGGCCCTTGGGTCCCATCCTCCGCATCTGGACGGATTCTCGCGCCTCATCTCGCTCTCCATCTTCTCCAACCTAGGCACCCAAATGCGATACCTCCGGCCCCATAACATGATTGTACTCTTCTTAGCCGATTTTCCTTATTTTTTTCGATATTTGAATGAACTGATCCGATTTCTTTTGCTTCACAAATTCTGGCCAATCAT
>JAHIAM010021601.1:0-11468 GCA_021605205.1 Aegilops longissima | reverse complement strand
CAAAGAAAGAAAAGGGAGCTGAGTTTGGAATTTTGATATGGATAATAAGAGTAGAAAAGCAATTTCTTTTCATGAGCTCAATGAGTTGAGTTATGTAATAGATTTCGAGTTTGTAATAGTTCATGACTCAATAAAGTTGTAATGTCACATGCAAAAGCTTAAGGAGTTGTCATATTTTATCTTGGAAATTAATATTCGATGAACATGGAAGAAAGTGAGTTGTGATGCATAAATTGATATTGGAAATTGAGTTTGAAGTTTTGATATGAATGTGGCCGGAGATAAGTACCTTAATTTGAGCATCATTTCGCCCAAACCGCAGATGACGCACCCTTTACGGTTTTCCTTAAAGGTCCAAACCATCATGACCCCGACAAGTGATCATGATTACCCAAGATCCGGACATGATGAAGCATATTCATTGAAGGAGATGCGTACAAAGGCTACCCTTCATGCATAAGGGAGTGGAATTTGGTTGTAGGTACACCTCCACCGGTGAAAGGAGTTTCCAAAGAGGATGGGGCATTACCATTTCATGCCAAAGCAACTTTCTTCGATGCTGTTCGTGAAGCAGCCAAGGCCATACCCGATCGAAAATATTGAAGCAAGACTCCATCTGGAATACCAAGGAAGTATAGGAGATGATGGAAAGCTCAAGGCCACCACAATGAACCGAAGATTGAAGAATTCAAGACACATGTCGCAACCAAGGATAAGAACTCGAGGAGGATAAATGAATAAAGTTGGAAGTAATGTCCACCATACCAAATCATGGGGTGGCAGCATTTGTAATAAACTTTTGGAATTTGGATTCACAAAAATGATTAAATGAATGAAAGATTGATATGAGAATAATGAGATTTTATGGATAAACTTGGCATTTTTGGTCATAGTACGAAAGCCACAAGATCAATGAAGAAAGAAAGGTTATTCATGACGCCATAGAAGGAAGCGGACAAAATAAGTTGGAGTTTTGTTTTGATATGATGGTAAAGAAAAGAGTACATCGATTTAAGGAGGTAACAAGAGAGTTACTCCAAGGATGAGTTAAAGCTGCACTAGTTTAAGTGGGCCAAACCCAGTGCCCGGATTTCAGAAGGAACCCGGTAACCTTGATGAAGGAATAAATTGGAAGAATCAAAACCAATCAACATTTTCAGGAGGTTGCCAAAACCCCGAGAGTGGTGAAGTAACGATAGATGTTTGTTCAGCGAAAACTATGGATTTCTAACCCACCCGAGAACAAGAGAAATTCTAATGCCCGAGAATGACCAGTGTTAGAATACGGATTCGCAAGCCTTATAAGGCAATGATCTGGGGAATGGATTGATCACCATACCGATTTACTCAATTTTCGCCTCGCTATTTGGAATGGTAAATCTGAGAGACTTACCCATAGTAAAGTGACGACGCCAAGCTCTTGCTTCCTTAGAGTGGTATGATGATAAACCCATGTACATGGGTTGTTGCCAAACGAGGTTATAGAGATTCAAACTGCACTGCTTTTCAGGGAGAAAACCAAAATTGTAGACCCCAATGAGTATTTCGATAGTTGTCAGAATGGACACGACCTATCGCCTAAGAAGATCCACCCGATTTAACCACAACTTTGAAGAACCGACCCGGTTTCGAGGAAAACTTTACGCCCTTGTAAGAGCGTTAATGAAGGAGCTATTGTAAGATATGTGAAGAACAACATGGTCAGACCGAGGAAGTATCCGAGTTTATTGGAACCGAACTTGATTTTAAGTGGGTAGCCCACCGACCTTTTCCGACGAACATTTGCTGAAGACCCCAACCCCTAACCTTTCTTGTTAGTTTCTTCAATCTCGAGGAAGATTCATTTTGTTGGTTTTAAATCCCAAAATTCTAAATTTTGGAATGTTATATTAAATAAATAACTATGCTTGATTGTTTGTTGGTTTGATGGATTGAGGAAATGATTGAAATTTGAAACTTTTGAAAGTTGAATGAGAGGAATGAAATGACTTTCCCAAAACTTTCCCTTTGTTTTGATCCCAATGAATTCAAATTCATACCAACACCAAAGCCTAGAGGAGGATGACATGACTTCTTCCATTTTTAAATGAATAGGGTTTTGGAAAAGATTTGAATTTCATTTGGGAAGTTTTCAAATCCAAAGCTTTATGCACTCAATGATTTTCATGAGGGAAGATAAAATGACTTCTTCAATTTATGAAATAGGAGTTAAGTTATAATGAATCGTTGAAAATCATTTGAAAGTGCTTTGAAACCTTTTCAAATTTTGAGTTTTGAATTTGAATTTCAAACTTTATTGGGAAACAATTCAAAACTAAGCCCGATAAATACTTGATCAAAAGTATGAGAGGAGCAAACATGACACTCAAAATATCGAGGAAACAATTAAAAGATTTGGATTCAAATCTGAATTTTTTTGAATTTGAAAAAATGATTTTCATAAAGTTTGATTTTGCCTTTGGAAAATGTTCAAAAAAGGGAATATTCCCCATCATTTTGGTATATATATACCCTATATAAAATATTTATAGTTTAGGTTTTATTTTTGTTTTTGTTTTTTAAAAATAAAGAAAACCCCTGGCCAAATTAAACCCCCCACCCCTTTCCCCTCCCCAAGACAGCCCATGAGCCCTAATGGGCTTCCAAAACCAAATTACCACCCCCTTCAAAAACCGACCCACCGCCCTCCCTCTCTCTCCTGGCCCCGCCTCTTCCCCCCCACGCCACGCCATCGCCGGAGATCGCGGATCCCGAAGATCCGGATCCCGATCGCCCCGATCCCCTTCCTTCCCCGACGAGGACCCCCTATAAAGCCCTCCCGACCTGCCTCCCCGCCTACCCCCTCCTCCCCCAGGTCGCTGGAGCCCAGGCTCACGCCAAAGTCGCCCGACGACGCCTAGCCTCCCGACCACCCCCGACGCCACCGACCACTCACGACCTCCTCAAGACCAAACCGACTCCCTCGAGCTCACCACGCCCGAAGCCCTCGACCCATGCCGGGACTGAAGACACCAATCATCCTCCCCGTCCGATCCATCTTAGCATTTATTAGAACCTCAAGGGGTTGATTTATTAAAAGAACCGCCTTGTCTGGTTATTTATTAGGTTTTAAATTAGCCCGTTTTTTTTTTAACCGAGGCCCATTTAGACTAAATTCTGAAAAGATAGGCCCATTAGGCCTTTTTTTTTTATTTTGATTTTCTTTTTTAATAGTTTCTGCTTTTCAAAATGTATATTTTTATTCTGTTTAATATTTTTGAGTAATTTTTTTTGTTGGATTGAAAATTTTATTAGTTTCTAAAATATATATTTAGCTATGTTAAAAATAATTAAAAATGCTTTAATATTGTTTTAGTGAATAGCAAATCTGCTATAACTTTAGTTAGAAAAATTATTTTGCATGATTTTTTGTCACCACTTTATTTTAACATTGCCAAACCCTAGAAATTAATTTTGGTATTTTAGGATTAATAAATAATTAATTTTAGACAGAATCCTATTAATCCTAATTAATTAACTAGTTCCTGTTTTCCTATTTAATTAATTAGTAAATTAATTTATTTTTAACTTGGGATTAGTTATTCTAGGTTAGTTTCGTCATGTTAGTAGATGAACTTTTATTTATAATTAATAAAAGTTTTAAATTAATTTTCTTAATGGAAATTGGATTAGGCCTAAAATGAGTTTTAAAATAGCTTTTAAATTAATTCTTTTTGCTCCTAGTTGCTTAGTGAATCCTTTTTGTTTAGTTAACCTAAACCATGACTAGGTTGTGTTAGAAAATTTTTGTTATATAAAAACTATTTTTGCTATTGTTTGGAGTAGGGAAAACTTTGAATTGGATTTTCGAGTTTTTTTTTGATTTGGTTTTGTTTGTTTTGTTGTGCTATGTTACTTTTGTTATGTTGTGTTTGTGATCCTATTTCTATGAGCTTATTATAGTTATTGTTTGCCCGGTAGAATTTCCTGAGTGCTAAGATTACTACTAAAAACCCTAGTTCTTTCAAGATCGCCAACCTGCAAGTTCACTTTGACCATGCTTTTCTCACCTATGTTTTATTGCATTTAGTGGCACCTTTGCAACCACCCTCAAGAGTGTTATTGAACCTTTGTAGTTGAGTAGTATGCATGAGGTAGGAACCCATCACCCCGACCAAGCCCGGACGTTATTTCTTTTAATGCTACGCTATAGTAGACGGGTTTGGATGAGTGCACGGAGTGGTGGAGAATGGAGGATTCTACGCCAATGACGATAACTCCATGATGGAATCTGCAAGAACTGCATCTTCAAGACCTCAAGACTTCAAGACTCAGACAGATTGCAATACACACCATGGGTGAAGGACGGTTGACGGGCACCCGAGAAACCAAAGGGTTGGCCGGGATGCATGGAGAAGCGCCATGACATCTCCGGGAAAGCTTCACCTGCACTCAAAGAGACGGAAGAAACTTCACGCCCGGAAGCTTCCTGCAACCGCAAGTCATTATGGGCTCGGGGTTTTTGGTTGTTGACTGCTGGGAAGGCAAAAGAGATGAGAAGGAAGGATTGATTAAAAAGGGTCGAGGAACTTTTGGAAGACCATGTTTCGTCATCTTGTTCTCAAACACTAAGTGCGAAACGTAAAGAGAGGGATCGAATCTTGGGTAAAGTGTACAAACCTCCGCAGAGGGTTATAACCTAATCGATTAGCCGTGTCCCCACAACAATTTGAGCCTCCGACTTGGATCTATTTAGGAACTCTCAACACCGGACCGATAACTTAATTGTGGGCAACTTATGATGATTTTGGGCTATGAGACATTACGGAACCATGTCATGATAGAAAACTCCATAGTACGGACTTCATTTATTCCTTTGGTGTAGGTAAAATAAAACCAGCTTTTACCAAAACAAAACTCGAAAGCCACAAAGCCATATTGCATATAGTATAGTTTTATCCTCTCTTTTATTGTGATCTTGCCACATTCAATGTAATCGATTTACACGGCCGCAACGTATCATGTTGCGTATACTTTCCCCATTTGTAAGAATACGGCAGGTTATGGTCTACACTCAACTTGCCGATGGCGCTGATGGGACTCCACACCCGCTTGATTGTTTCCGCCTGAGTATTATGAGGTATATATCAGTTTTACGTTATTTATGCATGTGATTGCACTTTGATATATACATTGATGTAACCGTAAAGAAAATCCGATCCTGGATGGTATAGAAACAGAGGTTTGACTGCTTGAGGTCGGGTCGCCATGAGATGGTATCGAGCACATGTTGACTGAGGACGGACCCTAGAAATCGGAAAGCCCCAGGACAGAAATCTCTAAAACTTTATTTTCAAAAGGATCCTTTATTTTTTTCGATTTTATCGATAGACCTCAAATAGTTAGAATATACCCTTATCCCGATCACCCGGAGGATCAATCAAGACGCCCAAGAAGGATTTGATCGGAGAACCGATGACCCCCAGAGTAAAGAGGATTTCACCATTAGAATCTACAACAGCTTGAAGACTCAAGACTTGAAGGATCTCAAGAATTATTTGACCTTTAGAAGACCAAACCTCGCTATACACCCACGTTAGATGCGATGATTTTGTGAGCTGTCATTTGATTGATGTTTTCCCACACCCCAAAAAAAAACTTGTTTCTTCAAAAACTATTGGTTGTATTTGTGTATATCCCCCATCTCTCTCACCTCACCCTAAAACCCTTGAACCCTATAGATGATGAATGAAGTTGGACCTGATATTCTTCTGATCAAGATCAAATTGGAGGCGTAGCTATGGATGCAAATGGAGAGTCACTTGGAACAATTTGGTTTCAAGGAAGTATGAGGTCCAATACGCCTTTCAAGATTTTACAAAAGTGTAACCTGTGGAAAATGCATCAAGCCATACAGGATTTAATGGAGCAAGAACTTGGGAGGATTTCAAGAAGACCGTTGAGATCACGCCTTATCCGGAAGCACCATGATACACCAGGAATTAAACCTTGTGCCTGCAGGATTTTAAGAGAAATAGGACACCCTGTGAGGAACACAAGGACGGATGCCCTCATTGTGAGGAGAAACACCCACCGAGGAATGCCCAACTAGCTGTGTGACTTGCTTCCTGGTGAAGGAACCACCCACTACCCTGAAAGGTCACATTTACTCCATGGTGCAAACGAACTATTCCAAGGGAAGATGGAATGAAAGAAGCCCTCAAGGAAGACCTAGAAGAACCAAGAATGAATGAAAGTGTTGAAGACCGGATGGAGAAGGTCTCAACAATTTTACTCCAATGCCCGCTATTCATGTGGAGAAGAAGGACATTTTTCACAAGATTGCACCAAGGAAAGAAAAGAGTATCCGGATACCTTCCGTGATAATAGAGTTTGATCCAGGAATAGAAGGTTTGATCGAACAAGAAACCTGTGAAGAGAAAACAAAGACACCCCGTAACAACCCAATTTCTCGCAAATAGGGACAAGAGTCATATTACCTTTGAATGTAAGGACGCCGGCATTATGCCAATCAATGTCCCGAAGGAAGCAAGGAACCAAAGGTGCACCACCTCCAAGAAGCCCAAAGACTTATCGAAGTCATCTGTTTGTAAGGAAGGTGACATTATGCTACTAAATGTTCCGACAAGACGAAAGTGGAGCTGAGTAGTTGGAATTTTGATATGGATAATAAGAGTAGTAGAAAGCAATTTCTTTTCATGAGCTCAATGAGTTGAGTTATGTAATAGATTTCGAGTTTGTAATAGTTCATGACTCAAAAGTTGTAATGTCACATGTAAAAGCTTTAAGGAGTTTCATTTTTATCTTGGAAATTAATATTCGGATGAACATGGAAGAAAGTGAGTTGTGATGAAAATTGATATTGGAAATTGAGTTTGAAGTTTTGATATGAATGTGTGCCTGGAGTAAGATTTAATTCCGAAAGCATCATTTCTCCCATAACCGCAGATGACGCACCCTTTACGAGTCTTTCCTTAAAGGTCCGAAACCATCATGACCCGAAAGTGATTGATTACCCAAGATCCCAAGGACATGATGAAGCATATTCACCTTGAAGGAGATGCAACAAAGGCCCCCTTCATGCATAAGGGAGTGGAACTTTGGTATGTGGAGGAACACCCACCGTGGTGAAAGGAGTTTCCCAAAGAGGATGGGGCATTACTTTTCATTTGGTGCTAAAGCAACTTTCTTCGGGTGTTCGTGAAGGTGGAAGCCATAAGGAGAAATACTTGAAGCAAGACTCCCAACTTGGAATACCTAAGAAGTGCATACTGATGGAGGTGAAGCTCAAGGCCACCACAATGAACCGTAAGATTGAAGAATTCAAGACACATGTGCACAATTCCATGGATCAAGAACTTCGAGGAGGATAAATGAATAAAGTTGGAAGTAATGTCCCAACCATACCAAATCATGGGGGAAGATTTGTAATAAACTTTTGGAATTTGGATTCACAAAAATGATTAAGGATGTAATGAAAGATTGATATGGAATAATGAGGAATGGATAAACTTGATTCTTTTGGTCATAGTATCAAAGCCACAAGATCAATGAAGAAAGAAACGTTTATTCATGACGCACCATAGAAGGAAGCCGGACAAAATAAGTTGGAGTTTTGTTTTGATATGATGGTACAAGAAAAGAGTACTATCGGATTTAAGGAGGTGTAACAAGAGAGTTACTCCAAGGATGAGAAAGTTGCACTAGTGTTGAAGGGGCCAAAACCCGGCCCTGGATTTCAGAAGGAACCGCGTAATCTTGATGAAGGAATAAATTGAAGAATCAGCAATTCAATCAAGCATGGCCAGAGGAGGTTACGCAAAACCCGAGAGTGGTGAAGTAACGATAGATGTTTGTTCAGCTTGCGAAACTATGGATTTACTCAACCCACCGAGAACAAGAGAAATTTGCAATGCCTGTGAGAATGACCGAGTGTTAGAATACGGATTCCTAAGCCTTATAGTGGCAATGATCTGGTGCGGAATGGATTGATCACCATACCGATTTCTCGATCTTTCGCCCTCGCTATTTGGAATGGTAAACCGGAGACTTACCCATAGTAAAGTGACGACGTAAGCCTTGCTTGCCTTTAGAGTGGTATGATGATAAACCCATGTACATGGCCTTGTTGCCAAACGAGGTTATACGGTGAGATTCAAACCGACCCTTTCCGCAGGAGAAAACCATAAATTGTAGACCACCATGAGTATTTCGATAGTTGTCTAGAATGGACACGGACCATCGCCTAAGAAGATCCCCTCGATTTAACCACAACTTTGAAGAACCCAAAGGTTTCGAGGAAAACTTTACGCTTCCTAATGTAAGAGCGCTTAATGAAGGAGCTATTGTAAGATATGTGAAGATACATACATGGTCAGACCGAGGAAGTATCTGAGTTTATTGGAACCGAACCTTGATTTTAAGTGGTAGCCCAAGACCTTTTCGATTTAACATTTGCTAGAAGACCCCAACCCTAACCTTTTTGTTTTTCTTAATCTCGAGGACTAGATTCATTTTAAGTGGAGGTTTGTAACATCCCAAAATTCTAAATTTTGGAATGTTATATTAAATAAATAACTATGCTTGATTGTCCGATTGTTGGTTTGATGGATTGAGTGAAACTGATTGAAATTTGAAACTTTTGAAAGTTGAATGAGAGGGAATGAAATGACTTTCCCAAAATTTCCCCTTTGCCTTTTGGATCCCAATGAATTCAAATTCATACCAACACCAAAGCCTAGAGGAGGATGACATGACTTCTTCCATTTTTAAATGAATAGGGTTTTGGAAAAAGATTTGAATTTCATTTGGGAAGTTTTCAAATCCAAAGCTTTATGCAACTCAATGATTTTCATGAGGGAAATAAAATGACTTCTTCAATTATATGAAATAGGAGTTGAAGTTATAATGAATCAAGTTGAAAATCATTTGAAAGTGCTTTGAAACCCTCTTTCAAATTTTGAGTTTTGAATTTGAAAACTTTGGTTGTGGGAAACAATTCAAAAAAGCTCAAAATACTTGATCAAAAGTATGAGAGGAGCAAACATGACACTCCAAAAATATCAGAGGAAACAATGCCAAAAGATTTGGATTCAAATCTGAATTTTATTTGAATTTGAAAAATGGATTTTCATAAAGTTTGATTTTGCCTTTGGAAAATGTTCAAATGAAAGGAATATTCCCATCATTTTGGTATATATATACCCTTATAAAATATTTATAGTTTAGGTTTTATTTTTTTTTGTTTTAATTAAAAATAAAGAAAACCTCTCGGGCCACCAAAGCCACCTTGGCCCCCGCCCTCCCACTTCAAATTTAGCCTACTAACTGCCAACCAACCAAAGGCCACCGAGCCACCAATTGCTTTCCACCTGCCCAAAACCTTTGGGCATCACACCGCCCTCCTTCTCTCTCTCTTCATGCCTGGCCTCCCTCTTCTTTACCCACCTTTGGAGATCGCGATCCCGAAGATCCGGATCCCCGATCCCTTCCCCGATCCCTTCCTTCCCGGACGAGGACCCCGCCATAAAGCCCCTCCGACCCCTTGGCCGGACCCCTCCTCCCCAGGTTTCCGGAGCCCGAGGCTCCCACCGCCAAAGTCCCCGACGAGCCCACCCCCCCCCGGCCACCCGACCACTCCACCACCTCCCCAAGACCAAGACGGCGACCTCGAGCTCACTGACGCCCCCTGGACGCCCAAAGGAAGAAACCAATCATCCTCCCGTCCGATCCATCTTAGACCCAACGATTAGAACCTCAAGGGGTATGATTTTATTAAAAGAACCCCGTTCGTCCTTTTATTTATTAGGGTTTTAGCCAATTAAGGCCTGTTTTAGTTTTTAACTCGAGGCCCATTTAGACTAAATTACCTTGTATAATGATAGGCCCATTAGGCCTTTTTTTTTATTTTGATTTTCTTTGCCTAATAGTTTCTGCTTTCAAAATGTATATCTTTTATTCTGTTTAATATTTTGAGTAATTTTTTTTGTTGGATTGCAAAATTTTAAGTAGTTTCTGTAAAATATATATTTAGCTATGTTAAAAATAATAAAAATGCTTTAATATTGTTTTAGTCAGAATAGCAAATCTGCTATAACTTTAGTTAGAAAAATTATTTTGCATGATTCTTTTTGTCACCACTTTATTTTAACATTGCCAAATCCCTAGAAAAATTTTGGTATTTTAGGATTAATAAATAATTAATTTTAGACAGAATCCTATTAATCCTAATTAATTAACTAGGTTTTCCTATTTAATTAATTAGTAAATTAATTTATTTTTAACTTGGGATTAGTTATTCTAGGTTAGTTTCTGTCATGTTAGTAGATGAACTTTTATTTATAATTAATAAAAGTTTTAAATTAATTTCTTAATGGAAATTGGATTAGGCCTAAAATGAGTTTTAAAATAGCTTTTAAATTAATTTTTTGCTCCTAGTTGCTTAGTGAATCCTTTTCTGTTTAGTTAACCTAAACCATGACTAGGTTGTGTTAGAAAATTTTTGTTATATAAAAACTATTTTTGCTATTGTTTGGAGTAGGGAAAACTTTGAATTGGATTTTTTGAGTTTTTCTTTTTTTGGTTTTTGTTTTGTTTTGTTGTGCTATGTTACTTTTGTTATGTTGTGTTTGTGATCCTATTGCTATGAGCTTATTATAGTTATTTTTGCCTTCGAGAATTTCCTGAGTGTAAGATTACTACTAATAAACCCTAGTTCTTTCAAGATCCAACCGGCAAGTTCACTTTACCATGCTTTTCTCACCTATGTTTTATTGCATTTAGTGGCACCTTTGCAACCACCCCAAGAGTGTTATTGAACCTTTGTAGTTGAGTAGTATGCATGAGGTAGGAACCCATCACCCTGCTACCAAGCCCGGACGTTATTTCTTTTAATGCTACGCTATAGTAGACGGGTTTGGTATGAGTAGGAGGGTGTGAGAATGGAGGATTACGCCAATGACGATAACTCCATGATGGAATTGCAAGAATTCATCTTCAAGACCTCAAGACTTCAAGACTCGAGACAGATTGCAATACACACCATCGGGTGAAGGACGGTTGACGGGCACCCGGAGAAACCAAATTTGGCCGGATGCATGGAGAAGCCATGACCTCCGGGAAAGCTTCACCTGCACCAAAGAGACGGAAGAATTTCACGCCTTGAAGCTTCCTGCAACCGCAAGTCATTATGGGCTCGGCTTGGTTGACCTTGGTTGTGACTCCGACGACAGCAAATGTAGAAGGACGGAAGGATTGATGGGTACCGAAGGGTCGAGGAACTCTTTGGAAGACCATGTTTCGTCATCTTGTTCTCAAACACTCAAGTGCGAGAACGTAAAAGAGGGATCAATTCTTTGGTAAAGTGTACAAACCTCCCAGAGGGTTATAACCTAATCGAAGCCGTGTCCCTTGCCATTTACAATTTGAGCCTCGACTTGGATCTATTTCGAACTCTCAAACCGGACCGA
>JAHIAM010021599.1:0-15702 GCA_021605205.1 Aegilops longissima | reverse complement strand
GTGCCATTTGTTTTAGAACAATTATAAACTTTCTTTTGTGCCATTAGTTTTATAAAATTTGAATTTTTTGAAATTTGTGTGAATCACAAGTTTGTGAGCTCAATAAGGGAGGGACGGCTTATAAACCGTGTGAGCGCCTTCTTGCGAGGTTTTCAAATTCATAGTTTTCAAATGAACTCGAAAAGTTGGCATAGCATATTCATGAACAAAACGGACAATGGTATCATACTGTGTGTTAAAAGTTGGCATGGTATCATCATAATAGTTATGGAGAAAGTCTTCACTTTTCTTTCCTTGTGTCGTTTGTTTATTGCTCAGAACCATGGATAATCTTCATCGCTTATCGTGATGCTTGGGTCAGCCTTTGACTTTGAAGGGGGAATTTCATGAAACTTTTCATACTCTTCTATATGTCCGCTTGCCTCCACTCCTGTGGATGTCCCTTTTCCCGAAAGAACTATGGCGCTTTTGGCTCATTGTATGATGTATTCGCCTTATCTTTTCTTTCCTCGGTCCGTAGACATGTCCTTCACATAGATAACCGCCACATCATTGGCTAGGAAATGGTTCGTGTACCCAAGATTTTTCAGATCCATGTTGTCATTCCGCATCGTGGTCTACCTGCACCTCGCCCGACGATTGACCCACTTGCACTTAAACAAAGGGACCTTAAAATCTACTCCGAGTCAAGTTCCCATATGTCTACTATGTAACCATAATATGTGTCATTTCCTTTGGTTGTTGCATCAAAGCGACACCGCTGTTTTGGTTGGTGCTTTTCATCTTGGTCAATCGTAAAATGTATTCTCATTTATCTCAGATCCTTTCCAAATCATTACAATAAGATGGTCACCGGACAACAAGTACAACTCATCACAAACAGTGTTGTCACCTCCGAGACGGTTTCCAACCAACTGCTGAAAGTCCCGATGTGTTCACATGTAATCCAGCCGTGACCGCCTCCGGTGTTTGGAGCGCAGACCGTTCTTGTGTTCATCGACATACGGGTCACCAAGGTAGAGTTCTCAGAGAACTGTAGTGTGCTTGAGACCAAGAATATCCGCCCTCGCATATTATTGAGTCTCTTCCAAGCGGTTTTTCCAAACCCCTCATACCGCATTTAGGGAGACCTATCTTATTAAGGCCAGGAATGAAGTCAACACAAAACCCGATGACATCCTATGTTTGATGGCCCATGGAGATGCTTCCTTTCGCCTAGCACGGATTTAACATATTTCTTTAGGACTCCATGAACCTCTCAAAGGGTACAATTGTAGAAAACGGGCCCCGAATGACAATCTGCCGACTAGATGAACTAGGACGGCCATGATATTGAAGAAGGATGGTGGGAACACCAGCTCAAACCGACAAGACATTGCACCACATCACCCTTAGCGCTAATACGATTTGGATCGATCACCTTCCGAGATATTGCATTGAGGAATGCACATAGCTTCACAATGGCTAATCGGACGCTTTTCCGTAGAAGCCTCTCAATGCAACCGGAAGCGCGCTATAATCACGCGGCAGTCATGAGACTTTAGGTTCCGAACTTTTTCCATATTTATTATTCCTTTATATTCATTTAGAAGCCGCCGACCTTCATACTAAGGGCATTGAAAGAATATTTCTTTTCTTTCAGAAGAGCGAAGGGCAGGACCTTCATACCGCTTCGGAGGCATGCCCTCTTTTTCGGTAAGCGCCAGGTTCCCTTCGGCCTCGTGTGATCTTTTGTCTTCCCATACACGCCCAAGAAGCCTAGCAGGTTCACCAAAGGTTCTTTGTCACGGCATCACGCCGATCAAGAGCGGACCTCAGGGTCTTTTCCAGTTGGGTAGGTCCCAAATATAGATTTCTTCTTCCACATGGGTGCGTGATTCTCGGCCATTCGGAGCAGCTAGTCCCACCGACCCTTTCCAAAGATTACGTAAATCATTGACCATAGCAAGTACGTGATCGGACGATGGCGGGCTTCTTCCGGTGATCTGCCTCGCTTTTGAAATGCTTGCCTTTCTTTCGACATTGATGGTTGGTCGGAAAAATCGAACGGCCCGTACACATTCTTCCCGCAGCTTCCGTATATACTATCGTGCAAGTAAAAAAGTGCGGTATGTGTGGTATCCCTTGTTTGTCCGTCCCGAAGGTTATCGAGAGCGGGCCAATCGCTGATTGTCACAAAGCAACGCCTTTCACCTCCTTTTTGTGCTCATCCCACGACGCATAACCGCTTCCATTCCACAGTTGTAAAAGTTCCTCAACTAATGGCCTTAGGTACACATCAATGTCGCTGCCGGGTTGCTTAGGGCCTTGGATGAGAACTGCATCATAATGAACTTCCGCTCATGCACATCCAAGGAGGAAGGTTATACATAATAGAGTCACGGGCCAAGGTGTGGATTGCTGCTCGCCCCCAAAGGATTAATGCCATCCGCGCTTAAAGCAAACCATAGCCCTTTGGGTCCTTTGCAAACCATAGATTTTCTCGATTTTTCTCCATAACCCGCCACCGGTGCTCTCAACTTCCCCGCCTTTCTTACGGTCCTCACGCCATCGGATCAACTTGGCATGCTCTCCGCTTTAACAGACGTTCAAACCGTGGTATTATAGGAGCATACCACATCACCTTCCGAGAACCTCTTCCGGGAGGCTCACAAACATCACCGTGGTCATCTCGTCCGATCTTATCCGCAATGGACCGGGCATTAACCGAGGCCCCAGAGGATGCAGTCATTAGGGCATGCATGTATCTTCTCCACCTCCAACTTAGAGGGCATACGACTTCTTTTTGGCGGATGTACCGTCGGGCACTTATCCTTTGGCTTTTCTTCATTATTTTCAGTAGTCAAACTTTATCAGCACAAATTCTCCCTTCCAATCGCAACCGAAAGTAACGGATCGAGCTTTGTGTTATCTTCGCAATTGGGGTACAACCCTTTTGTGATCCCCAACATGGATCAACTTCAGCTTCTCCTTTGACTTTCGTGATTGTTCCTTGCATCGACAATGACCCGGGAGATCATCATTGGGGACAATCGTTCGGTTCATCTTTCTTCAAGTTTTGCCCGCCACCATCGCACATCGTCCTGCCAACTTGATGTTCAAGAGCATCACCGATTCGGGGGCAACATAGTTGTCATCGCTTTTTCTTCCTCGCCTTCCCATCATAACCCCATTTCCCGGCCTCCCCAAACATTATAGTGTATGAAACCTTGTGGGGGTGTGAAGGATTTTCCTCCGAGTAAGATTGATTCCCACATATAGGGCATGGACAAACAAAAACCATTCTTTGTTTACTCAGCCACTTCGAAAAATGCCCCTTAATGTACTGGAGGTGTGTCTCCACCGGACATCCATTCCGGTTCATCTGCGGCATTATATATAATTAATGTGTAAAAATCATTACGAACATCATGAATAGATAATTAAATGACCAAATTAATAGAAGTTCATCATCACATAAAACCAAAGTACATACATAGTTCTCATCTAAAACATAAAGCTCAAGAGCATCTAAATTAATTAAACCATATATTGAAACTATTAAAACATTTCAATGGAAAACAAAACGATCATAATCGCAAAAGGTAACAACCGATCCAACGGCATAATGATACCAAGCCCCGTATGAATGGTATTTTCTAATCTTTTCCATCTTCAAATTGCATCCATCTTGATCTTGTGATCATCGACAATCCGCAACATGCAACTCCAATATCATCTTCTCCTCCTCAAGTTTTTTTTTTTTTTCAAGAAATTGTTTTCTTTCAACTAAATTTAACCTCTCCCAATAGGGTCGGTTGAATTTCCGTTCAACAACCTCCTAGATAAATAAAATCTATGTCACGTTTTTGGCTTAATTTTCATAAACAATAAATGAACCAATAGTTATGAAAAAATATATACCACATCCAATCATAGAAGAGAGGGCCGACGGGGATACCAAAACCATCGCATATAAAGATGCAATAAAAAAGTAAGAAAATAATACAAGTAAGAATATTTTTCCTTTCGTAAAGAAGATAAGAACAAGAGGCTCACCACGGTGGTGCCGGGCGAGAATCGGGCCGGGTGATCGGCCCGGTGAAGACGGGACGGGCGGACGGACCGCTAAACCTAGACAAATATTGAGGAAATGGAGGAGAGGTCGAGCTTGGAGAGGAGATAGCTTAATAGTGTGGTTCGGGATTCCATCAACACCTTTGTGCAAGGAGGTGAGCAGGCACCACCAAGCCCTCTCCCTGTCAAAAAAAAGAAAAGGGGTGCTCCGCTTCCGGCAGGGGCTATATAAGGCAATTTTTTCCCCTTGCCAGGCATGAGCCGACAAAGGGAAGCCTTTTGGTCCCGCCATGCCACCAACCGGACAAATAGTGGTGGGGGAGCCGGACCTTGGTTCCCGGTTCCTCCAACCGGGACCAAAAGGGTCCGGATTCCGGGACCAATGGACCACGTTTCCCGCCCCCCGGGTCATTTAACCGGATAATGAATTGTCCCGTTCGATTGAACCGGACTAATGGGCAAACAGGCTCAACGAACCCTTTTTCACTAGTGGTTATGCTACCGGCCATCTCCCCGATAAGTGGACGCCTGATTCGCCTGGCGCCCAAGCCGCTGTTTCAGGTACAGATCCGGCAATTCCGGGCGGCGGAAAGGCCCCTCGCTAACTCCTGGGTACGCCCAAAGTTACTACCAACCCGGGCCGAAGTTCGCCGAAACTGCCGAGACCCTCCCTGCCCGGGAAAATTAAACCCGGAGAGGGAGAGGGGAGGAATGAGGACGGAAGAAGGGGAAGGTGGCGACACTTGGGCCCATCTTTCAGTGACGCCTTCTTTAGTTAGACAAACTAATCAAGAGGTCTTTTAAGGAAAGAGTCGGGTTACAACTTCGCAAGGAATCACTTTAGTGCTATAAGTTATGAGATACTTGAAATGGTGTAAAAATTTGTTTTCGACATGCAAATACGGTTGCTTATCCTGCTTGAACGGAATGGCGCTGATTAGGCATGTAGACCCCTGTCGCCTTTTGACTAAGGAGAAAGAGCGTTGCCTGATTTTTCACAAAATAAACCTCGGAATTTTGATTTTAAAGAAAGGTCCATGTAGACGGGCATTCTTCACCCTGACCAGTGGGTCCTGCCTGTTAAAAATAAAAAAAAATGTAGGTGCCGCCAGATTCGAACCCAAAACCACTTGCTACATCATATAAGGGCCAAAACCATTCCGGCCATACATTTTCAAGTAACTGTTATATAATTGACATGGTGAAGTATAAAAGTATATAATTTTATATAATACAAATATTTCATAAACTACAACTAAAAATATTGTTTCAATTATACAACATTTTAATAATTATGTGCACTTTTGTATAGTTCAATGTTTGTATAATTCAAAATATTCATTTCTAACATTTAAAATTTTGATTTGAATATTCAACCATGTATATTATTTGTTAATACAGATACGCAATTTATAATTCGGGCCGGTTAATTATATTGTTATTAGAATGTTTTATTATCAAAATTTATAACAAAAATATCCATTTTTTAATATAATACCAGTTGTATATTTACAAGTCATGTTGTTTGTCTAATGTTTGAATATAAGTTTTATTACTTATGTTTTATAAATATCTTTAAAAAATAGTTGGTAAATGGGCCCAAATATTTGCAGCCCATTTAAGCTCCACCTGCGTATCAAATGTATATATATGAAAGTATAAAACATATGGCATGGTGGTTAGATAAACCTTTGTTGCAGATGGTTGCAGGTTCGAAACCAAGCCTCCACCATCTTTTTATTTTGTAAAGAAAAAACAATGTTTGAGGTTTTTTTGAAAAACAGGCCAATACCCCTTGTCCTTTGGTTGTTGGCAGCAGGGTCCACATGCCTAGTCAGCACAGATTCCATACAAACGGGATAAGCAACCGTATTTGCATGTCCGGAGAAAGTTTTTGCACCACTTCCGCCGCAACTTCTAGATCAAAGGACCGCTTTCCCAAGTTGTGGCACCACCAGGTAATTGACTTCATGGAAACTAACCACGGGGCAGGGCATCACATTTTAATAGGGGTGGAACCAGATAGGTTTGGTGCGATTTTGTTTATACTGATCCCAATTAATTAGCCAGCCTCTATACAATGTAAAATTTATATGGAGCATGTGTTATTTAATTCAATCAGAGGAGTACCCTATTTCATATTTATTTTTTGAATTCTAACACCTAAATGGATGTTGATTCAAATATGAAATTGGTCTTACCATCTTCCAATTCGCTCAGAAATGAAATCAAACATGTTCCATTTGCTGCCGAACATCTTCTTTTCATCTAAATTCTGAACAAGTGGTTTCATCGGTATTCCTCCAATCTAAAAAATGCCAATTTTGAATTAAGGTTGGTGGAGGAGGGACTACTAAATTTCTATGTATAGTGTGTCTATGTCACATCAAATTAGCTTTATAAATTGTACTAGTAGAAAAAGGGCCATTGTTTCGGTTCGAGGGCCATTTGCCCGTTTTTGAACGGGACTAAAAAGGTCGGGATTAATGTCTTAGACCTTTAGGTCCCGGTTCTTACACAAATTGGGACAGATGGTTTCCACGGGCCAAAAGGGCGAAACCCAGGAGGAGGTTTTTCCCCGGCACCAACCAAACCAATAGGATTCCAAGCCACAAAGCATTTCCAAGGTTGGTTTTGTTTTTTAGGGGGAGTTGGGGTTTTGGGTGTTAATTTAGGTGTTTAATATTGTGTTAGCTAAATTAATAGAGAGAAGTGTCCTTCATTCCGTGTTTTGGTCGATGCTACGCATTTATACCTATAGAGAGAACTAGACACCTTAGCTAGTAAGAAATAAAGGAAATGTAAGATCGCCATCATATATGCATATAGAGAGAAGGATATCCACCACCCTCCTTCTCTCGAGAGATTGGTCGGCAACAAGTTCTCGATATCTATCCGACGCTACTTGCTACATATATACAATATAAGTATCTCTTTACAACATAATCTCCTAATTAAAACGAGCTGGTTTAATCCAATGGTATTCCTCCGCCTTTAGCATCACGTGGTCAAGAAAGAATGCCCCAATTTCTCTTGAATTTCACATACGACCGGTTGTAGGAGTTCATCCCGCATCCCAAGTATCTAATTTGAAGAAGGGTAAAATACATATATATGAATAAATGAAACTGAACACAAATGATGGTAATAAAATAAAATTTGGAATATTATTATTTACGACTTCATATTGTTTTGGAGTAGCCCCGGCCATGTGTCATGTTGGGGATGGATCCAAATGTGGGTATCCACAGAATCATTCCCTTGTTCCTGCCACATCCACTTTCAAGAAATAGAGGTCAATCAAACCCTGATAATTAGCAAGCATTGCTAAATGGTATTGATGAAACTAGCGCTTGAATCACTAGGAGATGGGTGAACATTCTATAGTACTTACTTTCGGTGTCTAAATTGCAGCCTTCCGGCAGTCCCGAGTTTTGAGGTGAATTTTTTCCAAACCCCGCCGGACAAAGAAAAACAATTACTTGATATCAAGAAATGAAAAAGTTGCCGATATGGTGCGATAATGACGATTGAACTTACTTCTAGAATTTCAGTCATGTCCAAATACCCTTGGGATCTTTTTCGCCCAGTCTAAGACGGTTACTAGTCCCGTTCCAAGCTTAATCCAGGAGAATATAGGAATTCTACCAATTTAAACTCATCAATTACATTACTATAACCTCACTAATAAGGGAAACCAATATGCACAAGAAAAGAAACTCACCGAATTGTAAGGGAAGAGTACTAAGCTTTGTTTTGATTTAATACAAACCATTGTAGCAGCTTGGCCTTCCTATTTTGGCCTGAAATTCAACCATATATGCATCTATGAGATTTGTGTTAATGAACCCAATATCACCGATTTTCTTTTCTTCAATTCGCACCAATCTGCATTATAGTGAGGATAATTAAAATACATGCAAAAAAGAGCTGACCATATATAGAGATTTAATGAAGAAGTAGTACTACTTACGTTTGAAAAGGATCAAATTTATTAAGGGCCTTTAGATTGAAAACCAAGAACTCCTCAAATGGAACATTCAATGTTCAATTCCAACGAGGTTTCGGGCTCCTTCTAACTCCCAAAGCCAAAATATTCCTTCCCTCGGACTTTCTTGTGTTTTCATGTACCAATCTGGAATTTCCTCATCGTTGTTAGAGATCTTTCATCTTTGACGAGGCTTCGATAGTATTTGTGTTCGCCCACCAACCAAGAAATCACAATGTACATTGTCGGCAGGTAATCTTCAAGATTGTTAAACCGGAAAACCATCCCGCCCGATCAATTAGCATATATCGCTAGACACCGGAGCCGGGGAACGAATTGTTCCTTGTTTTCGAGCTGGGAAACTTTTTTTCCCAATTCGCCGCTTTTAACCTTTGACCACCACAAGATTTCCCACCGCCCCGCTTTATAAATGACTTTAATAAGCGCCATAGTTGCCTTCCCGAGACTTTGTTGGTTTCTTCAGGGCCAGAGTACGCCCGCTTACCGATCATCTTCCCTCCGAGGTGGACGCTTTTGCTTTCACCCCTTCAAAGTAGTTCTTCACTTCGCTTGCACCGATCTTCGGTTTTCCTTCGTGCTCCTCTCGATGGTAATTCTCCGGGTCTTCAGAGAAGGACTGAATTGGCTTCTCCTGCCTGGGTTGACCTGAGACGCCGGAGCAACGGAGCGATCAAGGGGTTTTCCTTTTTAGAGGCGGAGGAAAAGGACTAAACGCCGGAGCAGCCGGAGCGGGCGGGGTCTCTTGATCCGCCTTGTTGACGAGGCGGAGAAGGAGGAGGCTGGGTTTCAAGGGCCAAGAAAGGGGAGAAGGAGGCGGAGGAGGAGGCGGACTGCCCTAACTCCCGGGAGGAGGAGGAGGAGGCGGAGGCGCCCGGGCCGAAGGAGGCTGAGGCCCGATCACCACCGGAGGAGGAGGCGGATGCCCAACTCGGGCCGGGGGAGGAGGAGGAGGCGGGGGCCCGCCGGAAGGTTGATGAGCTCCTTCCGCCATAGGCATGGAGTTTCGAGAAGAACCCAGCCATTCCCCTTTCACCCGTAGGGGTGGTCAAGTCAAGGTTTTTTTATCCACCATCACCATAGCATATCCTTCCGAATCAACCGGTCGTGGTAGGTTGTGCCAGGTTCCAAGAGGGTAAAAGGGAGCCAACAAACCCCTTAACTTTCAATGTCATCCCATCGCTATAAGGTGGCAATGTTGAGACCCGGGATAGCATCCACGGGGTAGCTAAGGGTGGAGCCGGAAGACAGGCTCCAAGGCCGAAGTTCCGCCGTGGAAGCCATGCCGCTTCTCCGCCGAGATGGGGGTAGCCAGGAAGCCGGTCGTTGCCGCGATCCGCTTTGCTCCTCTAGCCCTTGTACCCTTTTCGGTGCGCCCGAGTTGGCTAAGGCCCACTTTCTTTCCTCCTCTCCCGGCATTTGTACCGCTCGAAACCTAGGCCTTCCATGGAACGGATCCCCTGGCGTTCGGGTTCCGCCCGGTGGTGACCGATTTCGGGCCAAGGAGCCCCTTCTTTATCCGGAACAACGCCCCTTGTGCACTTTCGATATACCCTCGGCCTCCGGACGGATTGCAGTTGTTCTTCCGCCCAAACCCCCGATACAGGGTCCAAGGTTCCCCAACTCAAGAACCAAGTCCGAACCCGCCGCCTTAAGTTCTCTTCAACCCTTTAGCAATCAGGTCATTCTCAAATTTTGCCTGTAAAGGTCGGGTTTTGAGGTAACCCAATTTCTTGAGATGGTGATGTTTTTCATAGCATTTTTCTTGTTTGTCACCCATCTTTTCCTTTTTTTCCCGATGGTCTTGGGCCACAAATGCGGGCCCGGATTTCACCTTCATACTTTTCCAAGGAATTTGGTGCCTTTTTTCACGACAAACCGTTTCAGCCTTCATTCTTCCACCCTTGAATAGTTCTTGAAGGAAATATGCCCTAGAGGCAAAATAAATGTTATTATTTATTTCCTTATATCATGATAAATGTTTATTATTCATGCTAGAATTGTATTAACCGAAACATAATACATTGTGAATACATAAACCTCGGAGTGTCACTGTATGCCTTTTTTGACTAGCTCGTTAATCAAAGATGGTTATGTTTCCAACCATGAACAAGGAGTTGTTATTTGATTAAGGGATCACATCATTGGTTGAATGATCTGATTGAATGACCCATTCCATTAGCATAGCACCGATCGATAGTTTGTTGCTAGTGCTTTTTTCATGACTTATACATGTTCCTATGACTATGAGATTATGCAACTCCCGCCTTGCCCAAGGAACACTTTTGGTGCTACCAAACCCACAACGAATCGGGTGATTATAAAGGTACATTACAGGTGTTCAAGGTACATGTTGGGTTGGATATTTTGAGATTAGGATTTGTCACCCATTTGGAGAGGTATTTCCCCCTTTGCACATCACCCAAGCATTGAACTTTAGGTAATTGAAAACGAGAAAAATTCCGGGCAAGTAAATAACCCAATAAATGATGACAAAGGGAACAACGATTTGTTATGCGGGTTCCACCGATAAAGATCTTCAGAATATGTAGGAACCAATAGGGCATCCAGGTCCCTTATTGGTTATTGACCAGAGGTGTTCGGTCATGTTCATAGTTCTCAACCCGATCCGCACGCTTAACGCTTCGGCAGCTATTATGAGTTTATATGATATTGATGTACCAAGGTTGTTCGAGTCCCGGATGAGATCACGGACATGACGAGGAGTCTCAAATGGTCGAGACATAAAGATTGATATATTGGCCTATGTTTGATTGAATCACCCGGTGAAATTGGGAATTTTACCGAGTACCGGGGTTACCGAATTCCGGGGGGTCAATGGGCCTTGATGGGCCTTTAGTGGAGAAAGGGCCAAATAGGTGTTGGCCACACCTTCCCCCTTCCCAGTCCTATTAGGACTAGGAGAAGGGCCTTCTCTCTCTCCCTTCCCCTTTAAAACCTAGTTGACTAGGATTTAAATTACCCTAGTAGGAGTAGGACACCCCGGGCGCACTCTCCCTGGCCGCCAGCCCTCCCCTTCCCTCCTTTATATACAGGGCAGAGGGCACCCCATGACACAAGTTGATCATTGAGATCGTTTAGCCGCAGGGCGTGCCCCTTCCACCAAACTACACCCAATATACCTGCGGAGCTTAGGCGGCCCCCGCCGTGGAAACATCATCGCCACCACGCCGGGCCGGCGAAAACCTCCTCAACACTGCTGGATCGGAGTTCGAGGGACGCCATCGAGCTGAAGTGCAGAACTCGGGGTGCCTGACGCTCGATTGGATCTTTAATTACTTCCTCTACGCGGCCAACGCTTCGCTGTTGGTTCACGAGGGACGTAGACAACACTCTCATCTCCTGCTATGCATCACCATGGTCTTGCGTGATCGTAGGAAAATTTTTGAAATTACTACGCTCCCCAACAAGGGCATCCGAGCCTGGTTTTATGCGCTGATGTCATATGCACGAGTAGAACACAAGTGAGTTTGGGCGATAAAGTCATATCCTACCAAAGCATGTCATACTTTGTTCAGCGGTTTGTGAGATGAAGGCCCGGACCGAATTACGCCGACCTTTACGCGAGACTGGTTTCACCGCCCGGAGCACTGCTGCTTAAAGGTGACCCGGGGTGTCTCCTCTCTCACTTTAGTTGAATCGAAAGGCATACGCCCGTCCTTGAGAAGGTTAAACGGAGTCTATTTGACGAAGTATCGCGGGTTTTGATGCGAGGTAAGAACGGTTCTTGCTCAGCCCGAGCCATTTAAAACTTGCAACAACAAAGTAGAGGACGCCTAACTTGTTTTTGCAGGGCATGTTGTGATGTGAATGGTCAAGACATGATGCTGAATTTTATTGTATGAGATGATCATGTTTTGTAACCGGTTATCGGCAACGGCAGGGCCATATGGTTGTCCTTATTGTATGAAATGCAACGCCTGTAATTGCTTTACTTTATCACTGCGTAGCGATAGTCGGAAGATAAGTTGGCGAGACGACAACGATGCTAGATGGAGATCAATGTCGTACGGTGACGATGGTGATCATGAGGTGTTTCGAGATGGAGATCACAAGCACAAGATGATGATGGCCATATCATATCACTTATATTGATTGCATGTGATGTTAATCCTTTATGCATCTTATTTTGCTTTGATTGACGGTAGCATTATAAGATGATCCTTACTAAATTATCAAGAAGTGTTCTCCCCAGTATGCAACCGCATAAAGTTCTTCGTTGGAGACACCACGGATGATCGGGGTGATAGGCCTCTGCTCAAATACAACGGTGCAAAACAGTTAACGCAGAATACTCAGGTTATACTTGACAGCTATGCATATAAGATATGACCTCAACACGGAGACCGAAAGGTCGAGCGTGAATCAATAGTAGATATGATCAACATATTGATGTTCACCATTGAAACTACTCCATCACACGGATGATCGGTCATGGTGTAGTTGATATGGATCACGCAATCACTTAGAGAATTGAGGGATATTTTTCTAAGGGAGTTCTTGTAATATGATTAATTGAACTTTAATTTATCATGAACTTAGTCCGGTAGTATTTTGCAAATTATGTTGTAAATCAATAGCTCGTTGTTTTCCCTTGTTTTATATTGTTCCTAGAGAAAAGTAAAAATGTTAAATGAAGCCAATTGACCTGATCTTGAAGGTTTACCTCATTGTGCACGAAGTTTATGCCCAATGCAACCGGCTTAGGTGGACCAAAGACCTTTTGGCAGGACCAAAGATGCCAGAATTAAATAAATTTAAGCAAATACCCGATTAAGTATGAAGTTCCAACAATTTATGCTAAAGATAGGAGTCCCAACTTAAGGGCTTGTCGGATTTCCGAGTTTTAACGCCAATGGGAATTAATTTCCAGAAAGAAGGTTAAAATTTCAAGCAAATACCCAAGTTGAGAAGGATGAAAAGTTCCAAAAAGTTTCCTTTAGCTAAAAATGGAAGGAGAAATCGAAAACTAAGTGGATGGTTGCCAAGCCATATTCAAGGAAAATCAAAGGGGAAGGAACTTAAAAGGAAGGAAGAAGGTTTTCTAGTAAAACCCAAGTTAGAACCTGTGAGAACCATATTTGGCAAGGGAATGGACGGAAAAGGAATTCCCCGAATTTTGGTGGTAAAAATGGCAAAGGTGAAACAAGGAAAAATCAAGTTTTGATTGGTTGAAAGACCCTAGTTTTAAGGGTTGGCAAAAGGAAAAAAGGGAACTTCAAAGGAACGGAAGGGAAGTTGGTTGGGTTGAAGAAGCCCAAGTTGATAACCCGAACCCTAATACTTTTGGAATTGGTGGAACCAAAATAATTTATTTGGGTTGGATAAAAGGAATGGCAAAGGTTAATTATTTAATAAGGTTAAATTGTTGTTCCTTACATGTTTATAGGTTAAACCCCTGAAAGGTTATTTGGATCTGTCAAGTTCAAATTATAAATTAAACCAAAGGAAAGTTAAATAAAAGGAACTTAGTTGGAAGGAAGGTGAAACGATGAAGTTGTTGGAATTTTAAATTGATTATGAATCATTTATGAACCCTTCCTTTTGGGAAGTGTAAAACCCCTTAAAATAAAAGTTGTTATTTGGGTTAATAAATAGATTTGGATCCAATGGTTTATTGGTAAACGTTTTCATTTAATAAGAGAATTTAAATTGGGTTTCTTACTTGAATAAAACCATAAGGTTAAAAATTGAAAAGGTTCAAAGAATTTCGATAAGTGGAAAATATTCTAATAAGAAAAAAAGTTTGCAAATTAATAATGAATATTGAACAATTTGGTTTCCAATGCCCTTGGAATATTTAAAGCCAAAGGAAAACCCAAGTTATGGTTTGGAATCAATTTTATTATGAATTCATTTGATGCTTAGAACCCTTGCTTTTTGGGGCAAGAAGACAAACTGCTTCCCGCAATGGGAAACAAAGCTAAGGAACCTTAATTGGGAAAAAAACCAAGTTGCGTTTAAATTTGAGTTGTTGATGCTTTGTAAGGTTTACCGTTAATTTCGAACCCTTCAAAGTGGTTTGAAACCCAAAGGAAAATGTTGGGTACACCTTCTATCACAGATCCAAGGCAAGTTTTTGTTAAGATGGATCCTTTCTAGAGAAGAAGTTTCTCGAAAGAAGTGAGGGAGGAAAGTAGAACTTGATGAGGTAATTGTACCTTCTCCCTTATTGGAAAGTAGTTCATCACAGGAATCAGTTCCATGATTCCTACACCAATTAGTGAGGAAGTTAATGATGATGATCATGAAACTTCAGATCAAGTTGTACTAAAACCTCGAGGTCTTCCAGATAAGATCCCACCGAGTGGTACGGTAATCGTGTTCGAAATCATGTTACTAGACCATGATGAACCTACAAACTATGAGGAAGCGATGATGAGCCCAGATTCCGAAATGGCTTGAGGCTATGAAATTTGAGATGGGATCCATGTATGAGAACAAAGTATGGACTTTGATGGAGTTGTCGATGATCGGCAAGCCATGTTATATAAATGGATCTTCAAGAGGAAAAAGAGCGATAGTAGTGTTACTATTCATTAAAGCTCGACTTGTCGCAAAAAGGTTTTCACAAGTTCAAGGTGTTGACTACAATGAGATTTTCTCAACTGTAGCGATTCTTAAGTCTGTCCAATCATGTTAGCAATTGCCACATTTTATGAAATCTGGCAAATGGATGTCAAAACTACATTCTTTAATGGATTTATTAAAGAAGAGTTGTATATGATGCAACCGAAGGTTTTGTCAATCCTAAAGGAGCTAACAAAATGTGCAAGCTCCAGCGATCATCTATGGACTGTGCAAGCATCTCGAGTTGGAATATATGCTTGATGATTTGATCAAAGATATGGTTTTAATGACTTTTGGAGAAGCCCGATTTACAAGAAAGTGAGGAGCACTACGATTTGATAAGTATATGTGAATGACATATTGTTGATCGAAATAATGTAGAATTATTCTAAAGCATAAAGGAGTATTTGAAAGGAGTTTTTCAAAGAAAGACCTCGTGAAGTTGCACATATTGAGCATCAAGATCTATAGAGATAGATCAAGACGCTTGATAAGTTTTCAATGAATACATACCTTGACAAGATTTTGAAGTAGTTCAAATGGAACATAAAGAAAGAGTTCTTGCCTATGTTACAAGGTGTGAGATTGAGTAAGACTCAAAACCACCACGGCAGAAGATAGAAAGAGAATGAAAGTCATTCCTATGCATCAGCCATAGGTTCTATAAAGTATGTCATGTTGTGTACTGATCTATTGCATACCCTACCACTAAGATTGGCAAGGAGTGCAATAGAGATCTAGGAGTAGATCAATGGACAGCGGTCAAAATTATCCTTAGTAGAATAAGGATATGTTTCATTATGGAAGTGAAAAAGGTTCCGTAGAAAGGTTACGCCGATGCAAGTTTTAACACTAATCTAGATGACTCGAGTCTCAATCTAGATACATATTGAAAGGGAGCAATTAGCTAGAGTAGCCCGCGAGCATTGTAGACAAGAAATTTGAAAATACTTACGGCCAATGTGACAGACCTGACTAAAATTATCTCACAAGCAAAACATGATCACACCTTAGTACTTTTGGGTGTTAATCACATAGCGATGTGAACT
>JAHIAM010021597.1:0-19746 GCA_021605205.1 Aegilops longissima | reverse complement strand
GGGTCGATCGAGATGAAGAGGACTCTAACCCACGGGTTGGAAATCATCTAATCCCACGTAATTAGACTGTGGAGGCTCAAATTGTGGTTCCGGCTCAGGGTGTAGTGTTCCGAGGCGGAATGGACCATGAACGAGATAACCGCGATAAATTAAACAAGGAGGAGCAGGAAGGTAATATCTCGGTGATGTTTGTCAAAGAAAATTTGTATTTGCGCCTTCCCTATTGTTAAAATAAAGCGCGCTACCATACCTTTATAATCTAAATAAGCAAAGGCACTTTTTGTTCTTTTTCATAGTGCCTAATAGGTATGTTATAATGTAGCAAGGGGAGCATAAATACTCCAAAGATGGGGCCCTTTGACGGTTCAAACTTAACCGCTTAGCAATAATACCCCATAGTAACAAAGGTTATCGGGAATAAACCATGGAACAAAATGATAATATGGGAACACTAAGGTTTCCATAGTTTCCGCGACCAATTGCAACGATAGCAAATATGGCAAAGATAAACAGGAAAATGTATGCTAGTGATTCTTGCATAAACCTTCCTTTTCCCCATAGTAATTCGCAATAAACCTCTTCACATCTTTACGATGTGGTTCCTCTAAACTACCTTAAGGTATTTTGCAAACCTTGCAAAATTCATCTAGTGGCATCTTTAAAACATCATATAAATGAAATTCATCAAGGAGGTGTTTCTTAGGATAATAGTAGGTTTTGCACAAAAGTATTGTAAGAGATCCTCTTGGTCATGGAGGAAGTCGGTGAGGCCTGCATTCCACCAATTCATAAAATCATCATAAATCCGCTTCCTCAAGAAATCATTGAAGGCCATTCGACGGCCGACCTTCTGCAGGCAGATTATATTTGGGCCTCTCGGCTTTTCATTTTGCTTTTCCTTCGAGTTCCGATGAGCCCTAATAAATCTCTTCATTAGTTTCGAAAAATTTGAAATTTTAGTAACTTCAAATAAAAGTGAACCAAGCTCAACAAAATTGATAGCAACTACTCCTACAAGTGCCTAGAGCCTTATAAGCATTAGAACTACTTGGAACCATATAAATTTGACATGCAAGCTCAAGAACATGGTCACCTAGGCAGCCAAATTTGCAATGAATAAAGCACTAGAACAAAAACTAATTGGACCAATGGAGGAGTCACATACCAAGGAACAATCCCAAGCAGTTTTGGAGAGGTGCTTTGAGCAAGGAGATCAAAATCGAGCAAAATGAGCTAGACTCGTGCTTGAGCTGAATGGTGATTTTTGGGAGGAAGAAGAAGTGTGGGTGCAGGAATAAGTGGAGGGGAGCCACCAGGGCCCACGGGAGGGGGGCCGCCTGACCCTGGGGAGGTGCTTGCCCCCGTGTTTCCAAGGATATTCTCAAATATTCCAAAAAATCATATTTCATTTTGGGCCATTTGGAAACTTCTATTTTTGGGGTAATTTTTATTGCACAAATAAATCACAAAATAGAGAAAATACTATTTTTACTTTATTTCAACTAAATAATATAAAGTAGAAAGAGGGTATGTAGGGTGCTTCTAGTTTCATCCATCTCATGCTCATCAAAAGGAATCCATTAACAAGGTTGATCAAGTCTTGTTAACAAACTCATTCCAATAACATGGAACCGAGAAATTTAATACACTATGTTATCTCAACGGGATATGCACATCCCCAATAATAAGAATATCATATTTTTTTTGACAAGAGAAGAGGAAATTCAAAACCTCCAAAATAATCCGGGGGATTTTTCCAAAAATTGATCTGGACTTGAGGTTGTTTCCCGAAAGTGTACCGTATGCTCATTACCATTAACATGAAAAGTGACATTTTTTTGCAATCAATAACAGCCCCCAGTATTAAAAAAGGTCTTCCAAGAATAATAGACATACGAGAACATCGCCATGCCAAGTTCAGAATGTGAATTTTGGTTGAAGGAAGTTGATTCTGACATGTTATTTCAGAGAAGGAATAGCAGTTGATCCCGCCAAGGTTGAATCACCACCAATTCAAGGGCCACCCACCTCACCAAGGAGATCCGCAGTTTTCTGACCGCAGGATATTATCGGAGGTTCATTGAGAACTTCGAAGATTGCCAAGCCCATGACCGAGCTGTTGAAGAAGGAAGCCAAGTATGTTTGGACCGAGGAATGTGAAGCCAGCCAGAATTGAAGAAACGTTGGTCACCGCCCAAGGTTGATTTTGCCTGACATACACAAGGAATACCAGGTTTATTAGACGCTTCGCCAAGGACTCGGAGGAGTATTGATGCAGGAAGGTAGGCTTATGCCCGCATAGCTACGGCCTCATGAGATGAATTATGCCACGATGATTTGGAGTTAGCAGTCAGAGTGCATGCACTCAAGACTCGAGACATTTCATCGGAAATCGCTAGATGTCTACCAAGCATTAAGCATAGCAAAGTCATAGCAACATCAATCTCGTAACATAGTGGATACTAGGATCAAACCTAACAAAACTAACTCGATTACATGATAGATCTCATCCAACCCATCACCGCCCAGCAAGCCTACGATGGAATTACTCACGACGGCGGTGAGCATCATGAAATTGGTGATGGAGGATGGTTGATGATGATGACGGCGACGATTCCCATCTCCCGAGCCCCGAACGGACTCTGATCAGCCCTCCCGAGAGGTTTTAGGCTTGGCGGCGGCTCCGATCGTAAAACACGATGACTCTTCTCTCTGATTTTTTCTCCCGAAAGTGAGTATATGGAGTTGGAGTTGAGGTCGTATGTCAGGCCCATGAGGTGGGCGGCTGAGGGGGGGCGCGCCTCACCCCTCATGGATGTGTGTGACCCCGACGTGGATTTTCTTCCAGATTTTTAATATTTTCCAAAAGATAAAGGAGTTTCAGGTCATTCCGAGAACTTTTGTTTCTGCACATAAATAACACCATGGAAAGTCTGCCAAAACAGTCATCCGGTTAGTTCCATTCAAATCATGCAAGTTAGGGTCCAAAAAGGTTTGGAAAAGTAGATACGTTGAGACGATCAACTCCCCAAGCTTAAACCTTTGCTTGTCCTCAAGCAATACAATTGATAAACTGAAAGTGATAAAGAAAAATTTACAAACTCTGTTTGCTCTTGTTGTTGTAAATATGTAAAGCCAGCATTCAAGTTTTTAGCAAAGATTATGACTAACCACATTCACAATAACTCTTAGGTCTCATGTTTACTCATATCAATAGCATAATCAACTAGCGAGCCATAATAATAAATCTCGGATGACAACAATTCTCAAAACAATCATGATATGATATAATAAGATGGTATCTCGCTAGCCCTTCGAGACCGCAAAACATAAATGCAGAGCACCTTTAAAGATCAAGGACTGACTAGACATTGTAATTCATGGTAAAAGAGATCCATCATAGTCATACCCAATATAAATTAATAGTAATGGATGCAAATGATAGCAGTGCCTCCAGCTAGTGCTTTTAACAAGAGGGTGATGACTCAACATAAAAGTAAATAGATAGCCCTTCGTGAAGGGAAGGTGGATTTGTAGAGGTGCCGAGCTCGGTTTTGAAATAGAGATAAATAATATTTTGAGTGGCATACTTTCATTGTCAACATAACAACCTAGAGATGGCGATATCTTCCATGCTACACACATTATAGGTGGTTCCCAAACAGAATGGTAAAGTTTATACCCCCTCCACCAACAAGCATCAATCCATGGCTTGCTCGAAACAACGAAAGTGCCTCCAACTAGCAACAGCCCGGAGTTTTGTTTGCAATTATTTTGATTTAGTTTGCATAAAGCATGGACGGGCATCCCGTGACCAGCCATTTTCTCATGAGTGAGGAGCGAGTCAACCTCTTGAGAATAACCCACCTAGCATGGAAGATAATGACAGCCCTAGTTGATACATGAGCTATTCGAGCATACAAAACAGAATTTCATTTGAAGGTTTAGAGTTTGGCACATACAAATTTATTTGAACGCAGATAGATACCGATATAGGAAGGTATAGTGGACTCATATGGAATAACTTTGGGGTTTAAGGAATTGATGCACAAGCAAGATTCCCGCTTAGTACAAGTGAAGGCTAGCAAAAGACGGGAAGCGACCAACTAGAGAGTGACAACATGAACATGCATTAAAATTAATAAACATTGAGTGCAAGCATGAGTAGGATATAATCCACCATGAACATAAATATCGTGAAGGCTATGTTGATTTGTTTCAACTACATGTGTGAACATGTGCCAAATCAGTCACTTAAATCATTCAAAGGAGGATACCACCCACTATACCACATCACAACCATTTTAATAGCATGTTGGCACGCAAGATAAACCATTATAACTCATAGCTAATCAAGCATGGCATAAGCAACTATGATCTCTAATTGTCATTGCAAACATGTTTATTCATAATAGGCTGAATCAGAACGATGAACTAATCATATTTACAAAACAAGAGAGGTCGAGTTCATACCAGCTTTTCTCATCTCAATGGTCCATCATATCATCATAATTGCCTTTCACTTGCACCAATCGAACGAAGTGAATAATAATAAGAGTGCACGCATTGACTAAGCTGGAATCTGAGCATTCATAAACATGAGAAGACAAGGCAATATGGGCTCTTGGTTAAATTAACAATAATGCATATAAGAGCCACTTCAACAATTAATTATGGTCTTCTCCTATCGACCCCAAAGAAAAGAAAAGAAATAAAACTATTTACACGGGAAAGCTCCCAACAAGCAAAAAGAAGAATAGGAAATCTTTTGGGTTTCTTTTTAATTATTACTACTACTACAAAAAAAGTAAACTAACTAAAACTAAAGTAATTTTTTTTCTTAAGGTTTTCCAAACACACAAGAAGAAAGCAAGAAAATAAAATAAACTAGCATGGATATTAAGTGAAAGAGTATGAGCACCGACATCTAGCAATGAGTGTGTAAACATAAATGTAATGTCGGTGAGAATATGTACTCCCAAGCTTAGGATTTTGGCCTGTTGGTTTATTGCCACGGATGTCCGGCGGATATCCAGTTGTAGCCGGGTCGATCGAGATGAAGAGACTCTAACTCCACTGTTGGAAATCATCTATCCCACGGTAATTAGACCTGCCGTGGAGGCTCAAATTGTGGTTCCGGCTCAGTCTGGTGTAGTGTTCCAGAGGCGGAATGGTCACAATGAACGAGATATGGACCTGCGATAAATTAAACAAGGAGGAGCAGGCAAGGTAATATCTCGTGTGATGTTTGTCAAAGAAAATTTGTATTTGCCGCCTTCCCTATTGTTAATAATAAAGTCATGCGCTACCATACTCTTATAATCTAAATAAGCAGTAAGGCACTTTTGTTCTTTTTCATAGTGCCTAATAGGTATGTTATAATGTGTAGCAAAGGTAGCATAAATACCTCCAAAGATGGGGCCCTTTGTACGGTTCAAACTTAACCGCTTAGCAATAATACGCCTATAGTAACAGTGTTATCGCTAATAAACCATGGAACAAAATGATAATATCGGGAACACTAAGGTTTCCATAGTTTCGCGACCATTAAGCAACGACTAGCAAATATGGCAAAGTAGCGTAAAACAGGAAATGTATGCTAGTGATTCTTGCATCGAAACCTTCCTAGTTTCCCCCATAGTATCGTCAATAAACCTCATTCCACATCTTTACGATGTGGTTCTCTAAACTACCTTTAAGGTATTTTGCAAACCTTGCAAAATTCATCTAGTGGCATCTTTAACAACATCATATAAATGAAATTCTATCAAGGAGGTGTTTCTTAGGATAATAGTAGTTTTGCACAAAAGTATTGGTGTAAGAGATCGTCAAGGCTTGGTCATGGAGGAAGTCGGTGAGGCCTGCATTCTCAGCCAATTCATAAAATCATCATAAATCCCGGCTTCTCTCAAGAAATCATTGAAGGCCATTCAGACGGCCGACCTTCGTGCAGGCAGATTATATTTGGGCCTCTCGGCTTTTCATTTGCTTTTCCTTCGAAGCTTTCTCGATGAGCCCCTAATAAATCTCTTCATTAGTTTCTGAAAAATTCTGAAATTTTTAGTAACTTCAAATAAAAGTGAACCAAGCTCAACAAAATTGATAGCAACTACTCCTACAAGTGCCTAGAGCCTTTATGAAGCATTAGAACTACTTGGAACCATATAAATTTGACATGCAAGCTCAAGAACATGGTCACCTAGGCAGCACAAATTTGCAATGAATAAAGCACTAGAACAAAAACTAATTGGACCAATGGAGGAGTCACATACCAAGGAACAATCCCAAGCAGTTTTGGAGAGGTGCTTTGAGCAAGGAGATCAAAATCAGAGCAAATGAGCTAGACTCGTGCTTGAGCTGAATGGTGATTTTTGGGAGGAAGAAGAAGTGTGGTGCAGGAATAAGTGGAGGGGAGCCACCATGCCCACGAGGCAGGGGGGCGCTACTGACCCTCGCGGGCAGGTGCTTGCCCCCTCGCTGTGTTCTCAAGGTTTATATTCTCAAATATTCAAAAAATCATATTTCATTTGGTGGCCATTTGGATAACTTCTATTTTTGGGGTAATTTTATATTGCACAAATAAATCACAAAATAGATGAAAATACTATTTTTACTTTATTTCAACTAAATAATATAAAGTAGAAAGAGGGTATGTATGGGTGTGCTTCTAGTTTCATCCATCTCATGCTCATCAAAAGGAATCCATTAACAAGGTTGATCAAGTCTTGTTAACAAACTCATTCCAATAACATGGAACCGGAGAAATTTCGAATGACACTATGTTATCTCAACGGGATATGCACATCCCCAATAATAAGAATATCATATTTTTTGACAAGATGAAGAGGAAATTCAAAACCTCCAAAATAATCGGCGGGATTTTTCCAATAGAATTGATGCTGGACTTGAGGTTGTTTCTCGAAAGTGTACCGTATGCTCATTACCATTAACATGAAAAGTGACATTGCCTTTTTTGCAATCAATAACAGCCCCTCAGTATTAAAAAAGGTCTTCCAAGAATAATAGACATACTATCGCCCCTCGAATATCAAGAATAACAAAGTCCATTAAAATAGTAATGTTTGCAACCATAATGCACATCCTCACAAATACCAACAGTATAGCAGCTTGATTTATCAGCCATTTGCAAAGATATTTCAGTAGGTGTCAACTTATTCAAATCAAGTCTACGATATAAAGAGAGAGGCATAACACTAACACGGCTCCAAGATCACATAAAGCAGTTTTATAGTTTCTTTTAATGGAGCATGGTATAGTAGGTACCTCGATCTCCAAGTTTTTGGTATTCCACCCTTAAAAGTATAATTAGCAAGCATGGTGGAAATCTCAACTTCCGTATCTTTCTTTATTTGTAACAATATATTTCATACTTAGCATAAGGATTCATTTTGAGCATATTCATAATCGATAAGCAAGAAGATGGGTCTCATTTCAAAGAAAGCGCCAAAATCCTCATCATCCTTTTCTTGGATGGTTTGGGAGGAAAAGGCATGGGTTTCAACCCATGGTTCTCTTTCTTTACCATGTTTCCTAGCAACAAAGTCTCTCTTATCATAAAGTTGATTCTTTGATTGTGGGTTATCAAGATCAACAAGCAGTTCAATTTCTACATCATTATCATTACTAGGTTGAGCATCATCATGAACATCATCATTAATATTATCACTAGGTTCATGTTCATTACTGATTGTGTTTCAAAGATCGAAATAGATATATCATTTGGATTCAGGTGGTTCAGCAATAGGTTCACTAGAAGCATGCAAAGTCATATCATTTTTATTTTCTTCTTTTAGAAGGACTAGGTGCATCAATATTATTTCTCCGAGAAACTTGTTCAATTTCTTAGGGTGTCCTTCGGATACAAAGGTTCCCTAGTCATTTTACCAGTTCTAGTAGCCACTCTAACAGCATAGTCATTATTCTTACTATTTAATTCATTGAGCAAATCATTTTGAGCCTTAAGTACTTGTTCTACTTGAGTGGTAACATAGAAGCATGTTTACTAATGAGTTTAAGTTCACTTTAACATTAGACATATAATCACCAAGTGTGTTCCGCATCGTAATTGTATTTCAATTGTCTACCAAAATAAGCATTGAACTTTTCTTGTTTGACAATAAAATTATCAAACTCTTCTAAGCATTGTCTAGCAGACTTATAGTGAGGAATATCACCTTCATCAAATCTATAGAGAGAATTTACCTTTACTACCTGTGTCGGGTTATCAAGACCATGAGTTCTTCAATAGGAAATGGATTAAGATCTATGTTTATTCAAGATGCGGTAAATCAAGACCATTTATTTCTTCAATAGGAGGTAAATTCTAACATCTTCAGCTTTCATACCTTTTTCTTTCATAGATTTATTTGCCTCTTGCATATCTTCAAGACTGAGAAATAGAACACCTCTCTTCTTCGAGTTGGTTTAGGAATTGGCTTAGGATCGGCTCAGAAGTGTCCAATTATTTTCATTTGTCAACATATTATTCAATAAAATTTCAGCTTCATCCGTGTTCTTTCCTTGAAAAAGAACCAGCACAACTATCCGTAATCTCCGAAGCATCGTTAGTCCATTATAAAAGATATCAAGTATTTCATTTTTCTTAAGAGGATGATCGTGCAGCATTAGTATTGGAGAAGCCCCCAAGCTTGTGGGAGACTCTTCTTCAATTTGCACAAAATTATATATATCCCTCAAGCAGCTTGTTTCTTATGAGCAGGGAAATATTTAGAGAAGTAATAAATCATATCCGGGGACTACGACACAAACCAGATCAAGAGAATTAAACCATATGTTAGCATCACCCTTTAATGAGAACGAAATATTTTAAGGATATATAGGTAGCTAGATTTCTCATCATTAGTGAACAGGGTGGCTATATCATTTAATTTAGTAAGATGTGCCACAACAGTTTCAGATTCATAGCCATGAAAAGGATCAGATTCAACCAAAGTAATTACATCAGATCAACAGAGAATTCATAATCCTTATCGCATACGTGATAGGTGAAGTAGCAAAAAGTGGTCGTGTTTCATTCTATCATTAAGAGATTGTGCTCCATTTAGCTAATAACCTCTTGATCAGATTTATCTTTGCAAGCTAAAATAGCTATAGCAGCTTCTTTTTCCAAAACATAACCCTAACAACAAAGTATTCATATTTATTAGGGGAGAGTCTTCATCATAAATTTCATCAATGTTATCAGCTTCAATAATTTCATTCTCTAACCCTAGTTGTTCATCAGAAATTCACCAAGTGGCAAGTAGTATCAAGCATAGATGTAGTTTCATCATAAGTATCATGCATAGCAGAAGTGGCATCATCAATAACATGCACATATCGTAACTAATAGCGTAAGAAGGTTTAGGTGTCGAAGCTTACTCAAAATGTAAGGTGAATCAAGTGCAGAGCTAGATGCAGTTCCTTACCTCCCTCGTAGTTGAGGGATAGATTTTTGTTTTATCGCCTTCAAGTTCTTCATAGTGACCAGCAGATATAAATCCCAAGTGACTCAAAGAATAGAGCTATGCTCCCCAAGAACGGCACCTAAAATAGTCTTGATAACCCACAAGTATAGTGGATCGCAACAGTTTTCGAGGGTAGAGTATTCAACCCAAATTTATTGATTCGACACAAGGAGGAAAGAATATTCTCAAGTATTAGTAGTTGAGTTGTCAATTCAACCACACCTAGATAACTTAATATCGCATCAAAGTATTTAGTAGCAAAGTAATATGGAAGTAACGGTAATGGTAGCAAAAGTAATATTTTGGGTTTTGTAGTGATTGTAACAATAGCAACGGAAAAGTAAGCCGGAGAACAATATGTGAAAAGCTCGAGGCATTGGATCGGTGATGGAGAATTATGCTTGCGTGTTCATCATGTAATACCATAACATAGGGTGACATGTAACTAGCTCCAATTCATCAATATAATGTAGGCATGTATTCAATATAGTCATACGTGCTTATGGAAAAGAACTTGCATGACATCTTTGTCCTACCCTCCCGTGGTAGTGGGGTCCTAATGGAAACTAAGGGATATTAAGCCCTTTTAATAGAGTACCGCACAAAGCATTAACACATAGTGAATACATGAACTCTCAAACTATGGTCATCACCGGAGTGGTCCCATTATTGTCACTGGGTTACCGGATCATAACACATAGTAGGTGACTATAGACTTGCAAGATAGGATCAAGAACTCACATATATTCATGAAAACATAATAGGTTCAGATCTGAAATCATGGCACTGGACCCTAGTGACAAGCATTAAGCATAGCAAAGTCATAGCAACATCAATCTTTAACATAGTGGATACTAGGATCAAACCCAACAAAACTAACTTGATTACATGATAGATTCATCCAACCCATCTCCGCCCAGCAAGCCTACACGATGGAATTACTTCACGCGGCGTGAGCATCATGAAATTGGTGATGGAGGATGGTTGATGATGATGACGGCGATGGATTCCTCTCTCCGAGCCCGAACGGACTCCTGATCAGCCTCCCGAGAGGTTTTAGGGCTTAGCGGCTCCGTATCGTGAAACGTGATGAATCCTTCTCTCTGATTTTTTCTCCCCAAAGTGAATATATGGAGTTGGAGTTGAGGTCGGTGGAGCGTTGACACGCTCCAACGATCTATAATTTTTGATTGCTCCATGCTATATTATCTACCGTTTTGGGCAATATTGGGTTTTATTTTCCACTTTTATATTATTTTGGGACTGACCTATTAACCGGAGGCCCAACCTGCATTTGTTGTTTTATGCCTATTTCAAGTGTTTTGAAGAAAAGGAATATCGGATGGAGTCGAAACGAACGAAATCAACTAGAGAAGTTATTTTTGGAACGAAGCCACCCGATGGACTTGGAGCCCACGCCAAGGAAGGAATGAGGAAGACGAGAGGGGGCACGCACCCCTAGGCGCCTCTGCCTCGTGGGACCTCGTGGGCCTCGACGCATTTCTTCCGCCTATATAACTCAATGCACTGAAAACTTCCAGAACGGAGAATAGATCGGGAGTTCGCCACGCAGGCTCAGAGCCACCAAAACCAACGGGACCTCAAGCTCGCACCGCAGAGGGGGAACCTCACCGTGGCCATCTTCATCATCCCGGCGCCTCCATGACGAGGAGGAGTAGTTCACCCGGGCTGAGGGTATGTACCAAGAGCTATGTGTTTGATCTCTCTCTCTCTCTCTCTCTTGTTTGATTTGGCACGATTTTGATGTATCGCGAGCTTTGCTATTATAGTTGGATCTTATGTTGCTTCTCCCCTACTCTCTTGTAATGGATTGAGTTTTCCTTGAAGTAATCTTATCGGATTGAGTCTTTAATGATTTGAGAACACTTGATGTATGTCTTGCCGCATGCGATCTGTGGTGACAATGGGATATCACGTGATTCACTTGATGTATGTTTTGTGATCAACTTATAGTTCCGCCCATGAACCTATGCATAGGGGTTGGACACGCTCCGCCGTGATTCTCCGTAGAAACTTTGGGGCACTCTTTGAGGTTCTATGTGTTGGTTTGAATAGATGAATTGAGATTGTGTGATGCATATCGTATAATCATGCCCACGGATACTTGAGGTGACATTAGGTTTTGGTTGATTTGTGTCTTAAGGTGTTATTCTAGTACTAACTCTAGGGCTGTTTGTGACACTTATAGAATAGCCCAACGGATTGATTGGAAAGAATAACTTGAGGTGGTTTCTGCATCTTACCATAATCTCTTTCGCTTGTTCTCCGCTATTAGTGACTTCGAGTGACTCTTGTTATGTTGAGGGATAGTTATATGATCCAATTATGTTATTATTGTTGAGAGAACTTGCACTAGTGAAAGTATGAACCCTAGGCCTTGTTTCCTATCATTGCAATACCGCTTATGCTCACTTTAACTTAGTTACCTTGCTGTTTTATATTTTCAGATTAATAAACCTATATCTACCATCCATATTGCACTTGTATCACCATCTCTCAATCAACTAGTGCACCTATACAATTTACCATTGTATTGGTGTGTGTAACATCCCAAATTTCCTATTTGGAATGTTTTACAATTATAGCTACATCCTATGCATCCTGTTTGAATTTGAATGCCATTTGAAGCTTCAGAGAATTTTGAGTTTTGAATTTTGAATTTCAAACTGGCTTGTGGGAAACATTTCAAAACTAAGCCCGATAAATACTTGATCAAAAGTATGAGAGGAGTAAACATGACACTCCAAAAATATCGAAGAAAACATTGCAAAAGATTTGGATTCAAATCTGAAATTTATTTGAATTTGAAAAAATAGATTTTATAAAGTTTGATTTTGCCTTTGGAAAATGTTCAAATGAAAGGGAATATTCTCTGATCATTTTGGTATATATATACCCTATATAAAATATTTATAGATATTGTTTTATTTGTTTTATTTATTTAAAAAATAAAGTTTTAAAAGAAAAATCCCCTGGCCACCAGGCCACCCTGTGCCCAGCCGCAGCCCCGCCTGCCCAAGCCACCGCCCACTGGCCAACAGCCAGCCTCAGCCACCGACCGCCTCGCGCCGCTCAATCCCCTAGGCTCGCCACCGCCGCTTACCTCCCTCTCTCTTCACCCAGGCCCCGCCCATCTTCTTTCCCCGCCCACGCAACGCAGGCCGGAGATCGCTGATCCCGGCGATCCGATCCCCGATCGCTCTCGACTCCTCGAGGACGCCCGAGGCCCCGGCGTGCCGAGCCCCCACACCCCATTTCTAGCCTCGCCGAGCCCTCTCTCTCTCCGGGCACGCTGAGCTCCGGCTCTCCTCGCCAAAGTCGCCATTGCCGACGCCTACCTCCCCGACCACCCCGACCACCAACCACTCGACCTGCCCGCGACACGCACGGCGACTTCGACTCTCTCGACGCCAGCCCTGACGCGATTTCCGCCGCCATTGCCGCCGGACCGTGACGCCGTCGGATCACCTCCCGTCCGATCTAAATCAACGGCTACGATTAGAACTCCTAAGGGGTAAGTTTTATTAGAAAACCGCCGTTCAATCGGTTTATTTTAGGTTAGGTTTATTTTTAGGCCCGGTTCGCTTTAGTTAACCCTAGGCCCGCTAGACTATTTAACGCTTAGTGCATGAGATAGGCCCATTAGGTTTTTTTTTTTTTTTTATTTTCTGCTTTAAAGGTAATAGTTTCTGTTTTCAAAAATTCATATTTTTATTCTGTTTAATATTTTTGAGTGATTCTTTTTGTTGGATTGCAAATTTTATGTAGTTTCTGAATATATATTTAGCTATGTTAAAATAAACTAAAATGCTTTAATTTAGTTTTAGTAAGAATAGTAAATCTGCTATAACTTGAGTTAGAAAATTATTTTTGCATGATTCTTTTTGTCCCAACTTTATTTTAACATTTCCAAACCCTAGAAATTAATCTGGGTATTTTAGGATTAATAAATAATTAGTTTTAAGCAGAATCCTATTAATTCTAATTAATTAACTAGTTCCTGCTTTCCTAATAAATTAATTAGTAAATAAATTTATTTTTAACTTGGGATTAGTTATTCTAGGTTAGTTTCGTCATTCTAATAGATGAACTTTTAATAAAAGTTTTAATTTATTTTTCTTAATGGAAATTGGATTTGGCCTAAAATGAGTTTTATAATAGCTTTTTAATTAATTTTTTGCTCCTAGTTGCTTAGTGAAACCTTTTCTGTTAAGTTAACTTAAAACCATGATTAGGTTATATTAAGGAATTTTGTTATATAAAAACTATTTTAGTTATTGTTTGAAGTAGGGAAAACTTTGAGTGGTTTTACTTTGAGTTTTTTTGGATTTGGTTTGATTGTTTTATTGTGTTATGTTACTTTGTTATGTTGTGTTAGGTGATCCTATTACTTTGTGCTTATTGTGTTATTGTTTGTCTCGTAGAGTTTCCTGAGTGCGGCTTGCTACTATTTACTCTTTTTAGCTTACGAGGATCATCAGAAGGCAAGTTTTGATCATGTTATTTCTATTCTATGTTTTTGTGCATTAGTAGTTGTCACCACCTCACCATGCATGCAGAGTGAAATCAAGTCATTAAACTTGAGTAGTATCATGTGGTAGGATGAACCAATCCCCTTGTTACCATGACCCCGGACGTAGTAGTTACTTTGCTATGCTCAGAGACGGTTTTGGGATGAGGAAATTCATAAGCAAGATGTGAGTCAATGATGATGACAACCCCATGAACTACAATGATCAAGATGGACTTCGGAAATCACTACCGGGTGGAGGACGGTTGACGGCACCGGAGCACCTGGTGGCCGGATGCATGGAGAAGGCCATGACATCCTGGAAAGCTTCACCCAGCCACAAAGAGAAGGATGGATGCCCCATGACCGAAGCTAATTCTGCAGCCGCAAGCCATTATGGGCTCGCTGGGTTGACTTAGTAGTGACGCTGGCTGGACGTACTACGAGAAGTAGAAGAACTAGAGATTGATGGGTACCGCAGGGCCGAAGAACTCTTTGAAGACCCTTTTATTCGTCTCCGCCTTCAAACACCATGAAGTGCTAAGACTTAAAGGAGGGAATGATTCTTACGGGAAAGTGCGTAACCCTCAGCAGTTAAAGATCTAATCGATTAGCCGTGTCCCCTTACTTTTACATTTGAGCCTCGAACTTGGAAGTATTCGGATATCTCAACACCAAAACTAATGAAATAATTTGAGGTTTTTATGACTTAATAATTGGGAACGAGATATTGGTTGGCGGAACCATCTCAATAACTACCAACAATTGTAGTAATTTGCAAGCAAGTCCATCAGTAGTAGGATAAAATTTGCTTTTCGCAAATGATGAAACTTAGAGCTCCACCAAAAAATGCATATAGAGTTAGTAATTTTATTATTGTTATTCTTCATGACTTGCCGCCTTATTCCAAAAGCTGACTACATGGCTGCAACGTATTATGTTGCGTAGATATTCCGATCAGAGTGAGGCTACGCCCGCGCTTGCATTGCCCTTGAGTCGGATGGACTCGCTTATCTTCGACGCTCCGCAGTTATTAGTTTATTTTCATGAGTTGGCTTTGAGCCAAATTTATTCTCTTGTAATAAAGACTCTATATGAGAATCGCTTAATGATATTCAGGTGTGATTGAACTTGATTACTTTATCGATGTACTGTGGGTACCAAAGATGATCTTGGGATGGTAATGCATACGTAGATTTGACCGATTTTGGGGGTCGCTATAGAGATGGTATCGAGCACACGACCGTGAGGATTGTAACCCTAGGATCGGAAAGCCATAAGCAGAGACCATTTACTTTGAACCCTTTTTCATTCTATAATTCTCCCTGCTCAATTCGACTTTCTCCCTTTGCAACATTCTAGATGGTCACGAGTTCACCCTAGCTTACACGGAGTTCTGCCAATTGATGAGACGATGCCCTTCGAAGAAAGCTGGTCCAGATGGTGAAGCAGCTGAAGATAGCTCTACCGATCACCGAAACCCACTAATGCACTTCCGACGACACCATGTGATTGAAGTGCATATCCTGTGGAGAACCTTTGAGGACACACGAGCCTATCAACTTTGAGTTCACCGAGTTCAACTGGATCATCGGAAGGGACGTGGCGATCTATCGAGCACTTGGACATCTCCGAGAGGAGTACAGGTCGAGCTCGATCACTCGCACTCGCCATGGTTTTCGCAGGCAAGGAATGGAGATATCATCCGCACTATTGAGGACGATTCCACTCTCTACATCCAGACTTGGAGTGTCTTCTCGTGAAACGGGAGATTCAGATCGCCGAACTCAAGACACACTGAAGCTTTTGTTCCGCGAATCGAATCGAGGAGAAGGCACCAGAGAGCCTATGAGGAAGAAATCACGGACTTCATGGAGATAGTCGATTTACTTGAAGATGAAGCTTGTCGCGATAGAGAGGAAAAGATGGACTGGGAGAGGACCTTACCCGAGGGAGATGAAGCACCTCGTGAGCAATGATCAGATTTCAAGGAGTACCACCAAGGAAACCCAAGAGGAGGCGCCATCGATGAAGACTTTTAGTCGCATCACCATGTTATTTTACTTTTTCGCCGATCGTTAGGCCGATGTTTTCCTTCGATTAGTCATGAGCTTTGTAATCAGTTTGAACCATGTTTGAATGGAATGAATAAATGATTGGTGTGTTATGATTGTGCATTCATGGGTAGTGTTATTCCTCATAGACCATTGTTCTATTCTAATTTTCTCATCCCTCCAAAACACCAGATGCCTCCGAGACGTGACACCGTTTCCGCCGAGCTCACCCAGCTGCTCCAACAAAGAGAATGCACCGATGCAACTACTTATTCGTAATCGTAACAACACCGCCAATAATCCACCGCCACCACCACCACCCACCGTGGACAACTTGACTCGATTTCGAGGTTGAATCCGCCAGTGTTCTCTAGTAGCACCGAGCCGATTGTGGCGGATGATTGGCTCCGCAAAATCGGAGAGAGCTAGTCACCGCTGGATGCACCGATGCGAGAAGGTGCGCTTGTCGCCGCATCAACCGGATGGACCGCAGCTTCTTGGTGGGAGAATTACACCGCCACTTTTCCCATTGGTGCCATCACTTGGGATCAATTCCCAGTTTTCAGACCGCCTCATGTCTCACCGGAGCCATGAGTCCAAGAAGTTGAGTTCTCTGCGCCAGGGAACCGTGACTGTGGGCATAGACGGATGAATTCAGAAGCTCGCCGCTATGCCCCGATGATGTGGCCACAGATGCCGCCAAGCAGAGAAGTTCTTGAGGGACTCAATGATGAACTCGAGCATGCAGCTTATGGCTACTCTTTCAACAACTACCAGAGCTGTAGACAAGGCCACCATTCTTGAAGGCAAGCAGCAGATAGAAAGCCGCAAGCGGAAGTACAGCCGTGGAAGCACAACTCGAGCTCAGCAGGCCCCGCTATGCACCGTACTCGGAGGGCACACCCATCATAACCATGGAGGTCATAACCATGGAGGAAATGGGAACAACCGCAGCCAGACAACAAGTCGGCCATGGCAATGGCAATGGAATGGTAATGGCAATCAGCACCGCTCGCCTCCTCAAGGATCTCGAGCACATCACCGCTTCAAGTGCCGAAGACAGTGGCACTATGCCACCGACCGCCCGGAGGCCAAGCAGAGGAATGGAATGGCAATGGAGGCTCAAGAAGAAGCCAACTGCCTCGTGCTCGTGAACCACATCGACGGAGGACGCCTATGATCAACCATACACCGTGGTTGGTAAGTTTTTATTGAATTCATGTTCAGCTTTGGTTCTCTTTGATTCCGTGCAACGATTCATTCATATCAAGGGTAGTTGTGGAAAAGTACGGTTGCGCGACTAGAACCCTTAGAAGCCCCCTTCGCGGGCCTGCAGAGGAGAAATGTTGGTGTGTAGGCTGTCCCGCAACCTCAACATCGGGAATCATAAATTTCGTGGACTCATAGTGTTGGAAACCTGCACCTTGGATGTAATCCTAGGCATGGATTGGTTGTCAAAGTTTGAAGGAACATTGACCGGTCAAGAAGTCTATTCTGCCACCACCCCGGAGCGTAAGAGGATCAAGTATGTAGCCAGCATGCCAGATGAAGAATCAGTGCATTCTCACGGAGTTGTTCAGAGGAAGTGCCAGAGTGCAAGAATTTCCGATGTGTTTCCTGAGGAATTACCAGAATGCCAACGGACAGGACATTGAATTTCTGATCGAGTTATTGCCCAAGACAGCCCCAATATCCAAGAGACCTTATCGATGCCACCGAATGAGTTGAAAGAGATCAAGGATCAAATAAATGAGTTATTGGAGAAAGGATATATTCGCCCAAGCTCATCACCTTGGGGAGCCCCGCTCTTTTGGTAGAGAAGAAGGATGGAAGCTTGAGGATGGTTGTGGATTATCGCATTGAACGAAGTAACCATCAAGAACAAGTACCCCCGCCGATGATCAATGACTTGTTTGATCAGCTTGTTGGAGCCAAGGTATTTTCTAAGATCGATCTTCGATCGTGGTATCATCATGAAGATTCGTGAAAAGGATATACCCAAAACAGCATTCACCACTGTGTATGGTTTATATGAGTATACCGTCATGTCATTTGATTGACTAATGCTCCTGATACTTATGAATTTGATGAACAAGGTGTTCATGGAATATCTGGACAAGTTTGTCGTGGTCTTCATCGATGACATATTGATTTTCCAAGAGCGAGGAAGAGCATAAGGAACATTTATGCCTAGTTCGAGAAACTTCGAGAACATCGCCGTATGCCAAGTTCAGCAAATGTGAATTTTGGTTGAAGGAAGTTGATTCCTGACATGTTATTTCAGGAGAAGGAATAGCAGCTTGATCCCGCCAAGGTTGAATCACCACCAATTGGCCACCCACCTCACCAAGGAGATCCGCAGTTTTCTGGACCGCAGGATATTATCGGAGGTTCATTGAGAACTTCGAAGATTGCCAAGCCCATGACCGAGCTGTTGAAGAAGGAAGCCAAGTATGTTTGGACCGAGGAATGTGAAGCCAGCCAGAATTGAAGAAACGGTTGGTCACCGCCCAGGTTGATTTTGCCGACATACACAAGGAATACCAGGTTTATTAGACGCTTCGCCAAGGACTCGGAGGAGTATTGATGCAGGAAGGTAAGGTTGTAGCTTATGCCTGCAAGCACGGCCTCATGAGATGAATTATGCCACGATGATTTGGAGTTAGAGTCAGAGTGCATGCACTCAAGACTGGAGACATTTCATCGGAAATCGCTAGATGTCTACACGATCACAAGAGTTTGAAGTATATCTTCACGCAGAAGGAATTGAACCTCGAGGAGATGGCTAGAGTTGATAAAGGACTATGACATGAGATTGCATTACCACCCTAAAGCTAATGTTGTAGCAGATGTTTGAGCCGTAAGAGTTATGTGAATACTTACACAGGAGGATTACCCAGAGTTAGTCGATGACCTCGAGATCTCCGACGAGATAGTTCCAAAGGATTTGTTGCAACCGAAGTTCAATCCACTTTGGCCGAAGGATTCGTGAAGCCCGTAAGTCGGACAAGGAAATCGATGAGATAAAGCAAAAGATGGAGGAAGGAAAAGCTAAAGGATTCCGTAAGGATGAACACGAACTATATGGTTTGAGGATCGATTATGTGCCCAATGATCCCGAGCTCAGAAGCTAATTCTTCAGAGGCTCATGATTCACGATTCGATTCACCCAACACCAAGATGTACCTGGATTTGAAGCAAAGTTTCGTGGATGTATGAAGAAGGATATTGCCGGTACGTAGCAGATGCGATGTTTGCCAACGGTAAAGGCGAACATCGGCCACAGGGTTACTTCAACCTTTGCCGATTCCCATTGGAAATGGGAGAAACTTGGAATGGATTTCATCAGGATTACCCAGACCCGCTCAGTTATGATTCTATCCGGTAGTAGTTGATCGTTACCAAGGTAGCTCACTTCATTCCCGTGAAAACTACCTATACCAAAGTTGGCCAAGATATACATGACCAGGATCGATGTCCGCATGGAGTTCCGAGGAAAATCGGTGATAGAGGAAGCTTTACCTCAAAGTTTTGGAAGCAGGATGAAACTTTGGGTACGGGCTGAATTCAAGAAGCTTTTCATCCGCAATGATGGAACCAAGAGAGTCAATCAGATTCTGGAGGACATGTTGAGCTGTGCTAGACTATGGGTCTAGCTGATGATAATTTGCCG
>JAHIAM010021596.1:0-22295 GCA_021605205.1 Aegilops longissima | reverse complement strand
ACTTTTTTCTTTTTTATTTTACTTGCATCTTTATACCAAAAATACCAAAAATATTATCTATCATATCTATCTCCACTCGAGTGACCGGAAGGGATTGACAACCCCTAATCCGTTGGTTTGGGGCTATTTGTTTTGTGTAGGAAGGGACTCCGAGCCTCCAGGATTGATACCTTGGTTCTCAAACTGAGGGAAATACTTACTTACTGCTGCATCACCTTTCCTCTTCAAGGAAATCCAAACATTGCTCAAGAGGTAGGAGGAAGAATTCCCGCCTTGCGGGAGTCACAAAAGTCAAACATACCAAGACCCATCACAATCCCTTATCTCTCTGATTACATTATTTCCATTTCTTTCGCTTTCCTCTCCCCCACTTCACCCTTGCCGCTTTATTCGCCCTCTTTTTCGTTTTTTTCGCCTTTTCGCCCGCGCTATGTCTGAAATTGGGGAAATTACATAGGGACAATAATAATATCATAGAAAATTCGATGCTCCCTAAGAACCCCCACCTTGCATACAAAAAAGATTTCAATTGGTAGTGGTAATATTATTGGAAAAGGAGTTATTCAAGATTTCTTTACTTTGGCCCTTTTCCCTTCTATGGGCGTTCTATTCTCCATAGAATTAGTAGTCTTGTGGACGCTATTGCCATGCTTATCGCTTAACTTGAAAGGCAATTTATGCACATGCATCCTTCAAGAGGATTTTTTATCGGCATTCTTTAAGCCGCCACAATCTTTTTTGCTCATGAATTCAGATTTATAATAAAGAGGCCAAAGAAATATTTGCACATTATAGGTGGACGCTGGCCTTCCTCCCATAGAATCTATCCTCTTGATCAAGTTGAAATAATGCTTTTCAATCTCGACTATGTTGCTTTCAATGAAAACCTTAAAAAAAGGTGCCACCAATATTTTAGTTGATAAAATTTGAACTTAATGATGATTTGGCTATTCAAAATAATGAGCTAGGATACTCTTTGAGTATAGGCTCACAAGGTTCCTTTAAAAGAAGCTTTATAATGATGAATTGGTTGTGCAACCAAAGGGCCAAGAGGAACCTATACCTCCTAAAATTGATCTTGGGGACTTTTGTCCTATTAAATTTAGCCCCTTTTGATTACTTTTGCTTGCCTCAAAGAAAACTTCTACCAAACATAGAGAATATGAAATGGGTTTCACCGATCTATCTTATTACTAAAATTACATAGATCTATCCTTGCTTTTATGCCTAGCTAAGGGCGTTAAACAATAGCCTTGTTGGGAGGCAACCCAATTTTATTTTTATTTTTTTTGTTTTTGCTTCGTTTAGGAATAAATAATCCATCTACCTTCTGTTATATGTGGTTTTAGTTTTAATTAGTGTTTGTGCCAAGTTAAACCTATAGGATCTTCTTGGATGATAGTTATTTAATCTTGCTGTAATTTCCAGAAACTTTCTGTTCACGAAAACAATTAAAAAATCACCAGAACGTGATAAAATAGTTATTCCAATTTCTTCTGATCAATAAACAAATTTCCTAGGTCTTCCTATTTTGGCTGATTTTTGGAGTTCCAAAGTTTGCATTAGTTACAGATTACTACAGACTGTTCTGTTTTTGACAGATTCTGTTTTTCGTGTGTTGTTTGCTTATTTTGATGAATCTATGGTAGTAAAATAGTTTATAAACCATAAGAAGTTGGAATACAGTAGGTTTAACCAATATAAATAAATAATTAGTTTATTACAGTACCTTGAAGTGGTATTTTTTTTTTCTTTCGCTAACCTCACGAGATTTCTTGGAGTTTTGTGTTGTGAAGTTTTCAAGTTGGGTGAATTTTTGATGGATTATGGAACAAGGATAGAGTTTGCTTGGGGATGCCAATGGCACCCCCAAGATAATATAAGGACAAAAACAAAGCTGGGATGCCTGAAGGCATCCCCTTTCGCCTACTTCCATCGGTAATTTTACTTGAGCTATATTTTTATTCACCACATGATATGTGTTTTGCTTGGAGGCCGTATTATTTATGCTTTGCTTTTATTTTACCACAATCATTTTGATGTACACCTTTTGAGAGAGCCATACATGAATTGGAATTGAAAATACCTATGTGCTTCACTTATATCTTTTGAGCTTTATAGTTTTTCTAGTGCTTCACTTATATCTTTAGAGCACGGTGGTGGATTTGTTTTATAGAAACTATTGATCTCTCATGCTTCATTAGGTTATTTTGAGAGTCTTAAATAGCATGGTAATTTGCTTAATAATAATAATATGCTTGGTATTCAAGATTTGTAAAACTTTTTTTGAGTGCGGAATACTAAGAAAAGTTTGATGCTTGATATTGTTTTGAGATATGGAGGGATAATATCAAAGTCGTTAAGTTGATAGTTGTGAATTTGAGAAATGCTTGTGTTGAAGTTTGGTCCCGAGCATGCACATATGGTAAATGGTAACAATTTGGAACATGAGGTGTTATTTGATTGTCCTCCTTATGAGTGGCTCGGGGACGAGCGATGGTCTTTTCCTACCAATCTATCCCCTTAGAGCATGCCGGAGTGCTTTGGTTTTTGATGGCTTGTAGATTTTTGCAATAAGTATATGAGTTCTTTATGACTAATGTTGAGTCCATGGATTATACGCCTCACCCTTCCATCATTGCTAGCCCTTCGACGGAATGCCCTTTGAGAGTTGGTGCAAACTTCCCGGCATCCAAACCCCGTGATATGATATGCTCTTTCACACATCCTCCTTATATCTTCCTCAAAACAGCCACCATACCTACCTATTATGGCATTTCCATAGCCATTCCGAGATATATTGCCATGCAACTTTCCACCATTCCGCTCATCATGACACTTTCATCATTTCATATTGCTAGCATGATCATGTAGTTGAATAGTATTTGGGAAAGCCACAGTTCATATTCTTTCATACATGTCACTCTTGATTCATTGCATATCCCGAACCATCGGAGGCATTCATATAGAGTCATACTTTGTTCTAGTATCGAGTTGTAATCATTGAGTTTAAATAAATAGAAGTGTGATGATCATCATTTTCTAGAGCATTGTCCCAAGTGAGGAATAAAAACGGAAAGAAAGGCCATAAAAAAGAAAAGGCCCAAAAAATGAGAGAAAGAGAGAAGGGACAATGTTACTATCCTTTGCCACACTTGTGCTTCAAAGTAGCACCATAATCTTCATCATAGAGAGTCTCTTGTTTTGTAATTTTCATATACTAGTGAGAATTTTCATTATAGAACTTGGCGGTATATTCCAACGATGGGCTTCCTCAAATGCCCTAGGTTCGTGGAGCAAGCAAGTTGATGCACACCCACTTAGTTTCTTTTGTTGAGCTTTCATACATTTATAGCTCTAGTGCATCTCGTTGCATGGCAATCCCTACCTTCCATTAACATCAATCGATGGGCATCTCCATAGCCCATTGATTAGCCTCTTGATGTGAGACCTCTCTTTTGTCTTCTCCACATAACCCCTGTCATCATATTCTATTCCACCCATAGTGCTATATCCATGGCTCACGCCATGTATTGCGTGAAGGTTTATAAGTTTGAGATTATTAAAGTATAAAACAATTGCTTGGCTTGTCATCGGGTTTGTGCATGATGAGAGCATTCTGTGTGACAAAATGGAGCATGACTAAACTATATGATTTTGTAGGGATGAACTTTTTGGCCATGTTATTTTGAGAAGACATAATTGCTTAGTTAGTATGCTTGAAGTATTATTATTTTTATGTCAATATGAACTTTTGTCTTGAATCTTTCTGATCTGAATATTCATACCACAATTAAGAAGAATTACATTGAAATTATGCCAAGTAGCACTCATCAAAATTCTTTCTTTTTTATCATTTACCTACCGAGACGAGCAGGAATTAAGTTTAGATGCCCGATACGCCTCCAACGATCTATAATTTTGATTGCTCCATGCTATATTATCTACTGTTTGGACCATATTGGGCTTTATTTTCCACTTTTATATTACTTTTGGGACTAACTTATTAACCGAGGCCCAGCCCATAAATTCTATTTTTTTGCCTATTTCGTTTCAAGAAACGGAATATCAAACGGAGTCCAAACGGAATGAAACCTTCTGGAACATGATTTTCACGAATATGATCCAGAGACTTGGACCTCCATCAAGAAAGAAAGGAGGCGGTCACAAGGGTGGAGGGTGCCCCTAGGGCGCCACCGCCTCGTGGGCCCCCTTAGCTCCACCGACGATTTCCTTCCTCCTATATATACCTTCGCACTTCAAACGATTAGATACAGAGCCAAAACCTAATTCCACCACCGCAACCTTCTCATCCACTGAGATCCCATCTTGGGCTCTGCTCCGGAGTTCTACGGAAGAGGAATCCACCACGAGGGCTTCTACATCATCACCATAGCCTCCGATGAAGTGTGAGTAGTTTACCCTGCACCTTCGTCCATAGTTAGTAGCTAGATGGCTTTCTTTTTGGATCTCAATACAAAGTTTCTCTCTCATGGAGATCTCTTCAATGTAATCTTTTTATGTGTGTTTGTTGAGACCGATGAATTGTGGGTTTATGATCAAGATTATCTATGAACAATATTTGAATCTTCTCGAATTCTTTTATGTATGATTGGTTATCTTTGCAAGTCTCTTTGGATTATCAGTTTGGTTTGGCCTACTAGATTGGTTTTTCTAGCAATGGGAGAAGTGCTTAGCTTTGGGTTCAATCTGCGCTGTCCTTTCCCAAAGGATGAGGGCAAGGCACGATTGTATTGTTGGCATCGAGGATAACAAGATGGGTTTTTATCATATTGCATGAATTTATCCCTCTACATCATATCATCTTGCTTAAGGCAAGCATTTCTATTTTGAACTTAATACTCTAGATGCATGTTGATATGACGATGAGGAGTAATAGTAGTAGATGCACGCAGAGTCGGTCTACTTGTCTCGGACGTGATGCCTATATACATGATCATACCTAGATATTCTCATAACTATGCTCAATTTCGCAATTGCTCAACAGAATTTGTTCACCCACCGAGAATACTTAAGCTCTTGAGAGAAGCCACTAGTGAAATCTATGGCCCCTTGTCTATTCTCATCATATCAATTCCATCACTTCATTATTGCTTTGCTTTTTTAATCTGCCTTTAATTTTACTTTGCATATTTATACCAAAATACCAAAAATATTATCTATCATATCTATCGATCTCACTCTCGTAAGTGACCGTGGAAGGGATTGACAACCCCTAATCGCTGGTTGTGGTGAGCTATTTGTTTTGTGTAGGTACGAGGGACTCTCGCACGTAGCCTCCTAATGATTGATACCTTGGTTCTCAAAACCGAGGGAAATACTTTACTCACTGCTGCATCACCCTTTCTCTTCAAGGAAATCCAAGCAAAGGTTTCAAGAGGTAGCAGCACACCGTCGGCCGAACGAGAGCCTCGCCACATCCTTAACCTTGGTCATCGCGCCTCACAAGATCTTATGATTGCGACGCTCGATGGAACGCGCTAATCACAACGGCGGATGAACGTCAGGATGTTGTATCGCACCCAACTGAATCTGATGTACTTGCATGTGGTCTCCTTCCTTCGGGGAATGATATGCAGATCATCGCTCCATGAGCTTGGTGACCGCAACGAACTCATGGCACGATCCGACAAGGAAGAGATGGAGTCCATCGCAAGTGCATCAACCAAGACATTACATTGGGCTTGAGCGCCGGAAGTAGTTGGCAAGCACCTTGTCGCCGCAGCCCCAGCCGCCTGCATCGCGATGGTGTAAATGCCGAGGAACTCGGACGGATGGGTCTTGCCGGGTACTTTCACGACGCCGGGCTTGAACATGCAATGGGACGCCATCGAACTGCCTCAGCTCACGGGTAAAGCCGGGCAGCCCACCACGTAGGTCGCCGGGCCCCCTGCCGGTGGTCCGTGAAGGGTCCGCCCGCTTGTCCGATCCGGGCAAGATTTCGATCGGGCGCCGATGGTGGTTCGAGGCCTTCGTGAGCTCGCCTGGCGACCTAGCGCTGGTCGCGAGGGTCCGCGATCGACGATGCTATGGAGATGTTATCACCAGCGCTGCCGCGACGGGTCGACGCTCGCGACACGCCGGCGAGGAGGAGGAGAGTGCTTCGGGTCAGTAGCTCCCCGTCCTCCATACAAGATGTGGTGGTTCGTGAGCGCCACCGAGGGCCCCACCGATCACGATCGCCTTTGTTTCGAGAAAGAACGAGGCTCCGATGGTGGCCTCCACTCATCGAGCCCGCAGCAGGAGGGAAGTCGAGAGCAGCGTGCGCGCCAAGGCTTCCACCGAATGGGTGGCAATGATACTGAGTGGATCGCTGCGCTTTGACTTCTAACAATGTTAGAAGGAGCATCACACGACCCAAAGAGCTGCGCGTATTTTCACTCAGGCTTCAAAGCATGTTGAACTCTTCGTTTTGCCGCGACGACATGGTTTTTCCCAACGGCGCCAGTGGTCAGAACGTGGTGATGCTGTTGGCGCAAGACACCATAGGAAGAACGCGCAGCGGTCGCCGGTGCGCGCTCTGAGGTCGCCAGGCCGCCTGGAGTCGGCGAACGACACCGGAGGGCCCCGCGCCGCCGGGGGGGGCCAACCCGCCCTGGGTCCGGCGCGTGGAGCCGATCGTCGGTGCACGAACGATGTTGCTCGCCAGTTCACCGCCTGGTGGTTGGTGTTCGCGGTCGCTGCCCGAAGTCTCGTTTTCGACCGTCCGCTGTCGTCACGACGCAAGACGGGCCGTTTGTCTCTAACGAGCCGATCGCCGTGGGCCGCTTTCTTCCTAGGGGCTATTTAAGAACCGCTAGGCTAACTACGCACCAGATTCTCACAATTGCGCCTCACTCGGCGCGCCAAAGATGTCGGGAAACGACACCTATGGGATCACAAGAATCCCTCACCATGTAGCGGGCACGGGGTTGAGAGAAGAGCAGGTCTAACAGAGAGCACGAGGTTCGCTTTACCTGTGTTCGGGCCGCGAGGATGCGTGAAACCCTAGTCCTACTTTGGTGGATGTATTCTGAGTTCTTGAGCTAGCTACGGAGTGTAACGAGCTCCAAAGCAGATCCTTCCCTCACGCCTTTGGGCCTCTTTTATAGAAAAGGGTGCCACAAGGGCATGGAGGTGGAAAGGCAATGTTGTTGCGAGCTTATCCCTATTACAGACAAAGCGATTTAATGCGAGGCTTAGGTGTCCCTTCACTTTATTGGGGCGGAGCGGGCTCGCCCCGTCTGTCAGCTCCTCCAAGCTTGACACGCGCCTGGCCATGATGCTGGCCATGTAGGCAGCAGCTGAGGTGGCGCGTGGTGGAGCCTCCACGGTTGGTTTGATGTTGCCACGCAGGTGCCCGCCCAGCTGGTTGGGTCGGCCGATGAACCGTCATGAGATTTGGCTGGTGTGCAGCTCGACGGCCTTTGCTGGTGGCCAGGAGGGCCTTGCCGGGTGGCATGGAAAGGGTCTTGCTCAAGAAGGCCCCGGCAAGGATCTTGCCGGGTCTTGTGGGTTTCTTCGTGAGGATGGCTGCCTTCCTATCCTCATTTGAGTTTGACTACTTTTGTCTTCACAAAGGTCTCATGCCACCACAGGTGCCTCCAGAGCCTTGTCCCAATGCCTTCACGAGTGTTGGTGAGCTCGAGGGTGGCTGCCTACTGGCGTGTATGAGCTGCCTGCAGGTCTTCACGGGTCACGAGGCTGCCCAAGAAGGGTCCTGCCGGAAACCTGCTTCATTCATCCGATCTTTTGGCCTTGGTCCTTGTTGTTGCTTTGCTTTACTTTTGTGCTTCGTCTACCTTACCCCGCTTCCGCTTTGGTGTGGTCGTATGCTGCTCGACCTGTGCGTAATGTAAAGGTGCAAAAATGCCCCTAGTTTTGTACACCAAAGAGCTTCTTGATGAAATATAATATGCAAGGGATGGAAAGACAATTCGAAAGCTCTTCGCGATGCTTAAGGTCATGGAGGTATAAATCAAGAGGAGCATCAAGTGTTGATGGTTAACAAAACCACTAGTTTCAAGAAAAGGGCAAAGGTAAGAAGGGAACTCAAGAAGAATAGCAAGCAAGTTGTCTGTTCCCTGAAGAAGCCCGTCCGACCTAAGCCTCAAACCGAAAAGCTTCTTCCTGAAAGAGACTGGTCACTGGAAGCGAACTACCCCAAGTATTTGGCGGATAAGAAGGACGGCAAAGTGAAAGGTATATTTGATATACATGTTATTTGTGTGTTTTTACTAATGCTTGTAGTAGCGCTTGGATATTTGATATTGGTTCTGTTTCTCATATTTGCAACTCCAAATAGGGCTACGGATTAAACTAAGATTGGCTAAGGACGCAGGTGTGATTATGCGCTGTTAGAAATGGTTCCAAGGTCGATGTGATCACCGTCAAGACGCTTACCTCTACATCTACCTTCGTGTTTGTATTAGACCTGAATAATTGTTATTTGGTGCCGCCGCTGAGCATGAACATTATATCTCGATCTTGTTTGATGCGAGACAATTATTCATTTAAATCGGAGAATAATGGTTGTTCTATTTATATGAGTAATATCTTTTCCGGGTCATGCACCCTTGATGATTTGCGTTTCCAAGACCGGAGCTTCAGCTTGCCTTCCGTGGTTTCCGTTTTGTCGGTGGTTTGTTTTGTTTTTGCATTGCATCATGTCATCATGCCATCATATCATTAATTTTTGCAACTCTTCTAAATAAATTGTATGGATTTTTCGATCCATTTAAACCGAGGGATTCACATGGTGACTTCTCTTTATAACATACCTCCCAATATTAGGAGCTATATTAAAATATTCCATTGTTTTGGAATCACCATAACACACTTGCAAATTCCAATGCCCTTTCTACTTCAAGTTTGGTCCCCAAACTTTGCCAACATTTCTTTTCCCATTTATTGTGGCTCCTCTAAAATTCTCAACATTTTTGGGCCTTCCAAACTTCCACTTCCTATTCAAACCATTTGAATTATATTCAAATGAATTTGAATTTATTTCCTTCTATCATGGCCTTTTCTATTTTCTTTGAACGAGCATATTTTTTAAGTAGTCCGGAAAATTACCCTCATACCCCATTCTTGTCCACTCATTTTTTCTCCTTTCTTTTCTTTATGCTCTGTTTTTTTAAGAGAGGAAGAGAGAGATCCCAGCCCAGCCGCCTCTAAGGCCCCCTCGCTCCACTTGCCTCCTCCAGTTCCATTTCCTCCATTCACTGCCCAGGCCCGCCACCATTTCTAACCCTAGCTCAGAGCTCTCCCTCGTTTTCCTCGCTTCACCTGGACGAGCGCCAACCCGTCTCTCGATCCCCATCTCTTCCTCCATCCTCTTCGGCCAGAGCATCTTCGATCCCTCCTCGGTTCTCCATGGCGCCGCCCACTGGGATGCCGAAGTCCAAAGCCACGCTGCCGCTTCTTCTCCTCTTCCATCCTTTCCTCTGCTGACCGCTTCTTTCCTCTCAAGGTTCTCTCCGCGACGCTGACCTGCCTCGCCGCTGGTGCTCGTCATGCAACCGCCAGAAGTTTCCATCGCGCCACAAGAAGCCCTCGCTTCACTCGCCGTCTTCTCCGGTTTCCCCGCCCCTGCTGCCACGAAGCGCCGCCGTCAGCGGAATGGGGTCCCCGCTTCGCCTCCACCGGATTCGATGGATCCTGCCTACCTCGACCTCCCCTCGCAGCTTTCACACTGCCAGCCAGATCCGCGCCCCGAGGCCGAATTGCCCACCCCAGCAGTCCGCCGCCTTCTAAACGCCATACCACCATTAATTCGACGACTTTGACATCTCCAAGACCCATGTACCACTACTATCTCCGAAGACCTGTACCACGCAAGTTCACTCCAAACGCGAACAACTACTCCGTGGTTAACGCATAAGTACCCCTACGCCGCCGAAGACGCCAAGTCCGCTTTCGATTCTTCAAGTACCGCTACCGCCGATCCAACATCTTCGAAAACGAACGTGATCCACTCATCACGACCAAGACCCCGTGGACCTTAACATCCACGGACTTGAACAACTACTCCGGCGACGAGATGTACCACTACCATCGAACGTGAACAACGACTTCCCCACGGTACCACTACTTCCTCAGCGATCATCGCGAGAACGCACTCCTCTACTTCCTCGACGCACCCGTGAACGCCTTACTTTCATTTAAACGCGAACCGTCCCGCTTGAACGCTCAAGGTATAACCCGTGATTTACCGCCGTGATCGAATCATCCTTGCGATGCCCCCCTTTGCCATTCTACCATCCTGGGAACCCGTAATCGGATCACCCCACCTTCTTGCATGACACGCCACGCTTTTTTTGCAACCGATATCTCGATGAGTCGTCGAACCGATATGTTGCCGTGGCACCATTTTCGGATTCGCTGCGTGGCACCCTTTCTTCCACCACGTGACATAATGCTTCATATCATGTTCTTGTCAACAATTTCATAAATTGCATAAACTTGCACATGTCATCCAGATCATGATAACAACATTAAAATGTTTAAATTGTTGTTTGCATTAATTTGCTTAAATGCCATGCTAAAATGATTTATTTCATAACTAAATAACCGTGAATTCGGATTTAAATAAATTATATATGTAAATGGGGTAGAATAATGCCTAGTTTAACATGGTAGCATTATTTTGCATGTTTAACAACTCTAAAATATGCTTTAGGTCAGATCTGTTCCAAATTAAATATGCATATGGGGATTTTCCTAATTGTTGTTTTATTTCCGCCTCATTTAAATTTGCCTAAATAGCTAGTTTAATTATGCTTCACCCTTGCCATGTTTAATAACATTTAATATTGTTGAGTACCTAATCGGAGAGAACTAAATAATTGTTGTGGTGTTTTGTCAATATGCAACTCTGTATATTGAGCTCCACTTAACTTGTAGTGTTGTTTGTGCTCATTGCCATGCCATGCCTCATTAAACCGACATGCATCATACTTGATTGTGCATCATGCCATGTTTATGATTGTGTGTTTACTATGTTGTTTGCTTCTTTCCCGGTTGCTTCTCTCGTTAGCTTCTGCTTGCTCCGAGTTGTGAGGATTCATTCGACTACGTCCGCTTTGTCTTCTTCATGGACTCGTTTTTCTTCCTTATGGATTTCGTGCAAGATGACCATACCCTCGAAATCACTTCTATCTTTGCTTGCTAGTTGCTCGCTCTTTGCTATGCCCATGCTACGATGCCTACCACTTGCTATATCATGCCTCCCATATTGCCATGTCAAACTCTCTAACCATCCTTTTCCTAGCAAAACCGTTGTTTCACTATGTTACCGCTTGCTCAGCCCCTCTTATAGCGTTGTTAGTTGCAGAAGATAAAGTTTGTTCCTTGTTGAACATGGAGATGTTGTTCTTGTTGAACATGTTTACTTGTTGGGATATCACAATATATCTTATTTAATTAATGCATCTATATACTTGGTAAAGGGTGGAAGGCTCGGCCTTATGCCTGGTGTTTTGTCTCCACTCTTGCCTTGCTCTTGTTTCCGCTATATCGGTGTTATGTTCTCGATTTTGCGTCCTTAACGCTGTCGGGTGATTTATGGGACCCCCTTGACAGTTGGGCTTTTGAAGACTTTTCCAGCAAGGCCCAACATTGGTTTTACCATTTGCCTCACCCATGCCTTTTTTTCCTTTGGGTTTCGAGTCCGAGGGTCATCTTTATTTTAGCCCTCGGCCAGCGTTTCGTCAGAGTGTTGGTCCAAATCTGTCACCGCCGGGTGACCACCAGGCAACTTGAGGGTTGGCTTCACTCGAGTTTGACTCATCCGATGCAGCCTCGAGACCCAGATATGTGCAGCTCCTATCGAGATTTACAAGCACATCCGGCCAGTTTTGGCCGGTCTTGTTTTATTGCTGTGAATGTCTTGTAGCCGGGATTCCAGACTGATCGGGTCTTCCCGGGAGAAGGAATATCCTTCGTTGATCGCGAGAGCTTATCATGGGTGGTTGGGACACCTCGCAGTGGTTTTGAATCTTTCGAAAGCCGCGTGCTCCATGTTATGTGGCAGATGGGAATTTGTTAATGTCCGGTAGAAAACCCGGTTGATCTTTAATTAAAATACACCAACTGTGGTGCGTAACTGCGGAGTGTCTCTTCGGGTTGAGTCCGAAGGAGAACACGGTTTCGGGTTATGTCCGACGTAAGTAGGAGTTCAGATCACTTCTTGATCATAGTTGTTCGACCGCAGCTTTTGCCTCTCTTCTCGCCTCTCTTATGTATGTTAGCCACCATATATGCTAGTCAGCTGTCGCAGCTCCACCTCACTACCCTGCCCTACCTTTAAGCTTAAATAGTCTTGATCTCATGGTGTGAGATTGTTGAGTCCTCATGACTCACAGATACTTCCAAAACCAGTTTGCGTGTGTTTTAAACCGCAGGTGTGATGCACCCGAGCTCAAGGAGGAGCTCAATGAAGATCTTTGTTCATTGTGTTGTTTCGCTTCAAATCTTATCAAGAGGTGGAGCCCAGCTGGGACGATCCGTGATCTCGTGTAGCATTTGGGGTAGTCTTTTTATTTGGTTCCGTGAGATTTGACCTTGATTGTATCTCGTATGATGTAATGTTTTACTCATGTATTGTGTGAAGCGATGATGTAAGCCAACTATGTATCCTTTTTCCTTATGTATTACATATGGTTGTGTGAAGATTACCTCACTTATGACATTGCTTTCAATGCGGTTAGGTTTCTAAGTCGTGCTTTCGACATCGTGGGAGATATAGCCGCATCGATCGGTATGCTTGTTGGTAATCGAGCCTTCCCTAATTTAGAGCCCCTACTTGATTGTTTGTCGACGTTGTTGAGTCTAGAATGGAAAATGTTTTGAGTCTTAGGATTATATATATATCGGAGAGTAGGATTTTTTTACTCTCTCCCCTTCGCTCAGCCTCGGTGAGGTATCCCGACGTAGAGTTTTGACTTTTCTCTCCTCAAATTTCACTAATTTTTTTTTAGGATCGTGGGTATCTTGGAATCGCTCTGGTTTTGTGACGAGAACATTGTTCTTGTGCCTCCCGACATTTAGGGTTGTGTGTGTCCCGGAGTTGAGCCCGAGGTGTTGTCGCCACAATTTTATCGCTGCGCTCGAATACCTGAGTTTTACCGACATCGAATCTCTTTTGTGCAGCTTGTTGGTGAGATAACTCTGATAGCTCAAGAGATCGTATGAAAAGTGGAGTATTGCCATGACTTGTATAACTGATGTTTTTCAAGGTCGAGGTATTTCATTTCCGAGGATTTCTTGGTTATGTGTTGACGGATGGATATACCTGATCTAGGTATTGTTAGTTTGGGTGATATATTTTGTGTCCTCTGTATCCCCAACACCTGATTGTACAACCAGAAAGTTTCGGGAGTTTATAGGTGGAATTCAAGTAGCTCCAGAATATCCTTCCGATGTATGCATGATATGGGATTGGGTAAATCTCTATCATATGTGTTTGTTCCGCTTATTCTCGTAAGCCAAACTGTTGTTTTGTTTTGTTTTGTGGTATTCGAAGTTGCTTCAATGCCAAGTGTTGATTCCATACCTTTCCTAATGGTGTTCTCATATTGCTATGTGAATACTAATCCTTCTTGATCATCGAGGTTGTCATGTTAATTCTTTTCTGAACCGCCGCTTTTCTTCAAGTGGATCCGATCATTCCAACATTCGCAAGATCAATTCTAAGCTTTTTCTCAACGGTGTTCGCTTCATCCGACCAAATTGTCTTTTGTTTTGCCGCCTCCCACCCTTTTTCTTCAAGGACTCAGATTTCTTAATCAAGCATCCATTTTTTTTGAGTGAAGTTTCTTTTCATTCTTTCCTTTTTAATGTTGTATCCGTGATTTCTCATGAAGACGCTTAAGGAAGCTTTTAACCTTTATCATTGTTCCATTCTAATTTTCTTCCGGTGGATTTAAGTCAAGTTTTCAGTGTTGATCTTATTCTTTTCATCGCTTCAAATGCTTTCTTGCCGTGTATCTCCCTTAATCATCCACTTCTCGCTATTCAATTGTTCCTGAGTGTTGAAGATATCTCTCAAGATTCTAGTTTCCATTCTCAATTCACTCAAGTTCTTTTGAGGATGTTATCTCATTCAAGCCATTTAATTCTACCGTGCAACATCTATTTCAAACAATTGTTCAACGGTGGTACTTTTGAGTGGGCCCTAACCCACGTGTTTTTTTCCCAGATCTTACCTAACTCTCTTCTAATTTTTTTTTCAAGAGCTATTCTCCAAATTCATTGCAAAGTTTGACCAAGAATGAATTATCATCACCAAATGTTCTTTCTCCAAGATCTTCCAAATTATTTTCATTGTTGGTTCAACCTTTCTAATTTTCATTCCGAGTGCTCTCAATTCATGGTGGTGTTTCGTCATTCTCGAATTTTGAAGATCAAGAAGAGTTTTCTTTAATCTTGCTCCATTCTCTTCAAGATTCATGGTTCTAGCTTTCAGCCATCCTCATAATTGTTTTGATTGTGAGAATTCTTTAACCCAATCTTGAGCATTTCACTTGAGTCTTTTCAGCTTTGATTATCCAGAGCCCATCATTTCGTGAATGATTCATCTTGCCGCTCAACTCTTGTTTTCCAAATCCCATCGGTGGTCCCATCAATACCTTCTAAGTTTGGCGCTTATATTCTATCTTTAATCCTTTCTACGAGAATAAGTAGTATGCCAAATCCATTGCTTGTCATCAATTTAATTGGTGAAGGATCAGCCTTTTAATGTAATTTTATTCTTGTTCCATCGAGTATATTCAATTCCTTATTCCGGAGGTTCGTAAAAATTCTTGGTTTCATTTGTTCATCTTTCTTTCCTGAGTTCCAAGTTTTTTCTGCCATATCATTTCAAAGCTTCATCTTATCACCGCAAGGCTTCACCTTGTGTTTTTAACTTTCTTTCTTTTCATCATCATCCTTTCACCGAGTTCTTCATGGAGGCTCTACATGATGGTTCGTCAAGGATTCTTTTCATTTCTCCAATTGTTCATCAAGATTTCTCTCGGAGTTAAGATCCGCAAGCTATACTCTAAAATAAGCATGGTGTTCAACACATGTTTTGTTTTGAGGAGTTCAAGTATTCTTCTTCTTGCATTTCAAGTGCAATTCTTTCTATCATTATCATTTGAGGTGGTGTTATGTCATTCTCGACAATTTGAGTTCGTGTTTCATGATTCACATGTTGTCAAGAATGAGGTATTTTAAATCCATCAATCTCTTCATTGGACTTATCTTGGGCTATATTTCACCTAAAGCTTTCCTAAGGATTGTTGCTATTTATGGTGCTTATTAATGACCCAAGTTCTTCATTTGTCCTCCCGTGATATAAGTTTTCATCTTCTTGTTGATCTTAATCCAATCAATTGTTTCGCTGGTGGCGTAAGCTCACATCATAATTTTGAGATGTTTTCATAAGCCCAATACAAGCTTGTGCTCGTTGTTGGTTTTCCAACAAATTCGCTCTATCCTTGTTTGTAAGGATGTTTCATTCAAATTCATTTGTGGTAGAAGTTGTCTTTTCTTTCTCCATCCTTTATCCCATCAATCTAGATTCTATTCTTTCGCTTTCAAGGCATTGTGATATTGCTCTCTTCACCCATCACCTCGCTTTTGCAAAGATCATGTTCTTTTCTTGCATTATCCATTTAACCGAGGTTGTGTCATCTCTTCAAGTTCTTTTCATCTTATCAAGTTTTCCTTCTTCTTTTTAGCCTGAAAGTTTTCCCAAATTATATCAATCTTTATTCCTTCGATATAGTTTTAACCGGAGTGGTTTCAATATCTATGTTATCACTAAAACTCTTGGTTCTCGTCAGATCCCTTGTTCCTCTTTTCTAACAGTAGTGTTTTCAACTTTGTTCATCTTCGTTGTTTTCTTTCTTTCAAGTTTTAAACTCTCAAGGTTCTTTGGTTTCACTCTGCTTGTCGAGAAGCAACTTTGTTTTACCTCTTCCTCTCCCGCTTTTCTAAGTGCACATCCTAGATCTCGGATTAGATCCTCTCGTAGTGGTGGAGTGTTGTGACGCTTCCAAGACCGGAGCTTCAGCTGCCTTCCGTGGTTTCCGCATTTTGTCGTGTGGTTTGTTTTGTTTTTTGCATTGCATCGCGTCATCATGCCATCATATCATTATTTTTGCAACTCTTCTAAATAAATTGTATGGATTTTTCGATCCATTTAAACCGAGGATTCACATGGTGACTTCTCTTTATAACATACCTCCCAATATTAGGGAGCTATATTAAAATATTCCATTGTTTTGGAATTCACCATAACACACTCTGTAAAATTCCAATGCTCCTTTTCTACTTCAAGTTTGGTCCCCAAACTTTGCCAACATTTCTTTTTCCCATTTATTGTGGTTCCTCTAAAATTCTCAACATTTTTGGGCCTTCCAAACTTCCACTTCCTATTCAAACTATTTGAATTATATTCAAATGAATTTGAATTTATTTCCTTCTATCATGGCCTTCTATTTTCTTGAACTAGCATATTTTCATGAACCGAAAATTACTCCTCATACTCCAATTCTTGTCCACTCATTTTTCTCTCCCTTTCTTCTTTGCGCTCTGTTTTTTAAGAGAGAGGAGAGGATTCCAGCCCAAATGGGCCTCTAAGGCCCTCGGTCCACTCTAGAAGGCCTCCCTCCAGTCGCACTATTCCACTGTTTCCTACTCCATTTGGCTAAGGTCCGCTCATGCTTCTAACCCCTAGCTCCGTAGCCTTCTCCCTCGTCTTTTCCTCACACTGCAGACGCAGCTGGCCAACCTGCCCTCTCGATCCCCATCTTTCCCTCGTCTATCCTCTCGCCGCCAGAGTAGCCTCTCGCCGATCCTCCTTCGCTGGCTCCATGGAGGCGTCGCCACAGCCCACCTCCTCGGGATGCCAGCGAGTCCAAAGGCCTACTCCCCCCCTCCATCCTTCCCCGCTTCCTTCATGCTCCTGCCGCCACGCTGGCCAACCTCCGGGCGCTAACCCCGGACGAACCCCGACTCCCTGATCTGGGCCTGACTCGCCTCAGGATCTCCACCACATCCAGATCCCAAACGATCCTGGATCATCCTGAACGCGTAATCGGGATCACCCCACCTTCTGTATGACACGCCACGCTCTTGCACCGCCATTTCAGCCAGTTGTTTGAACCGCTATGTTGCCATGGCACCATTTTCGGATCAGGTGTCATGGCACCTTTTCTTTCCAAGAATTACCTGAACCGACTTTTGACCACTTGACCTGGCTCCCTCACCGGTGTCTGCCTGTGCACCGCTGCCAGAGCCCTCATGCGCCGGCGAGCCTCGCCTACCTGCGGTTTCCCTCTCGCTCTCGTTGCCACGAGCGCCGCTGCCGCTGAATGGGTCCCCCTGCCCCTTCCACCGGATCTGATGGATCCTGGCCTACTCGACTTCTCGCCAAGCTTCGCCACCAGCCAGATCCGCCGAGGCACTCGCCCACCCTCAGCAGCCCTCGCGCCGCCTCCGAAACGCCAAGTACCACTACGACCGACGACTCGACATCTCCAAGACCCATGTACCACTACCATCTCCAAGACCGTACCACGAGCGGCAAGTTCAACTCCAAACGTGAACAACTACTTCCGTGGTTAACGACAAGTACCTCTACGCTAAGACGCCAAGTCCGCTTCGGATTCTTCAAGTACCGCCACCGTCGATCCAACATCTTCGAAACGAACGTGATCCACTACCTCGACTCAAGACCCTGGACCTAACATCCACGGACTTGAACAACTACTCGGCGACGAGATGTACCACTACCATCGAACGCGGAACAACGATTTCCACGCCCAGTACCACTATTCCTCGGCGATCATCGCGAGAACGACTACTTCCTCTACTTCCTCGACGACCGTGAACGCCTACTTCCTCTACGAACGCCGAACCGCCCGCTTGAACGTCAAGGTATAACCCGTGACGCGCCGTGATCGAATCATCCTTGCGCCCCCTTTTGCCATTCTACCATCCCGTGGAACCCGAATCGGGATCACCCCACCTTCTTGCATGACACGCCACGCTTTTGCAACCGACATCTCGATGAGCTGTCGGAACCGATATGTTGCCGTGGCACCATTTTCGATTCGCTGTCGTGGCACCCTTTCTTCCACCACGGTGACATAATGCTTCATATCATGTTCTTGTCAACAATTTCATAAATTGCATAAAACTTGCACATGTCATCCGAGATCATGATAACAACAATTAAAATGTTTAAATTGATGTTTGCATTAATTTGCTTAAATGCCATGCTAAAATGATTTATTTCATAACTAAATAACGTGAACTGGATTTAAATAAATATATATGTAAATGGGGTAGAAAATGCCTAGATTAACATGGTAGCATTACTTGCATGTTTAACAACTAAAATATGCTTTAGGTCAGATCTGTTCCAAATTCGAAATATGCATAGGATTTTCCTAATTGTTTATTTCCGCCCCATTTAATCTTTGCCTAAATAGTTAGTTTAATTATGCTTCACCTCTTGCCATGTTTAATAACATTTAATATTGTTGAGTACCTAATCAAGAGAGAACTAAATAATTGTTGTGGAGAGTTTTGTCAATATGCAACCTGCTGTATATTGAGCTCCACTTAACTTGTAGTGTTGTTTGTGCACTATTGCCATGCCATGCCTCATTAAACCGGACATGCATCATACTTTGATTGTGCATCATGCCATGTTTATGTGATTGTTGTGTTTACTATGTTGTTTGCTTCTTTCCGGTTTGCTTCTCTCGTTAGCTTTTGGCTTGCTCCGAGTTGTGAGGATTCATTCGACCTCGTCTCCGCTTTGTCTTCTTCATGGATTCTGCTTCTTCCTTATGGATTTCAGCAAGATGACCATACCCGAAATCACTTCTATCTTTGCTTGCTAGTTGCTCGCTTCTTGCTATGCCTATGCTAATGATGCCTACCACTTGCTTATCATGCCTCCCATATTGCCATGTCAAACCTCTAACCATCCTTTCCTAGCAAACCGTTGTTTGGCTATGTTACACGCTTTCGCTCAGCCCTCTATAGCTGCTAGCATTGCAGGTGAAGATGAAGTTTGTTCCTTGTTGAACATGGAGATGTTGTTCCTTGTTGGAACATGTTTACTTGTTGGGATATCACAATATATCTTATTTAATTAATGCATCTATACACTTGGTAAAGGGTGGAAGGCTCGGCCTTATGCCTGGTGTTTTGTTCCACTCTCGCCGCCTCTAGTTTCCGCTATATCGGTGTTATGTTCCGGATTTTATGCCCTAACGCTGTCGGGTGATTTATGGGACCCCTTGACAGTTCATTTTGAATAAGACTTTTCCAAAGAAGGCCCAACATTGGTTTTACCATTTGCCTCTTTACCTATGCCCTTTTTCCTTGGGTTTCTGAGCCCGAGGGTCATCTTTATTTTAGCCCCCCGCCGTTCCTTCGAGTGTTGGATCCGAATCGAGTTGACCAAGGGCTCACCTTGAGGCAACTCGAGGGTTGGTTTTACTCAGTGAGTAGGGTCTTCATCCGATGCTGCCCTCGAGAACGAGGTACGTATGCGACTTCTATCGGGATTTGCTCGGCACATCGGGCGGCTTTTGTCTGGTCTTGTTTTATTGCTGTGAAATGTCTTGTAGCCGGATTCCGAGACTCGATCGGGTCTTCCTGGGAGAAGGAATATCCTTCGCTGATCGCGAGAGCTTATCATGGGTTGTTGGGACACCCCGCAGTGGTTTGAACTTTCAAAGCCGTGCCCGCGTTATGTGGCAGATGGGAATTTGTTAATGTCCGTTGTAGAAAACCCAAGTTGATCTTAATTAAAATACACCTCACTCAAGGCAGGTAACTGCGGATGGTCTCTTCTCATGCGGAGTCCGGAAGTGAACACGTGTTGGAGTTATGTTTGACGAAGTAGTTTCGTGGATCACTTCTTGATCATAGTTGTTCGACCGTGCTTTTTCTTTCTTCGCCTCTCTTTATGCATTGTTAGCCACCATATATGCTAGTCGCTGCAGCTCCACCTCACTACCCCGCCCTACCAAGCTTAAATAGTCTTGATCTCGGGTGTGAGATTGCTGAGTCCCTTGACTCATGATACTTCCAAAACCAGTTTGGTGTGTGCCGATGAAACTGCAGTGTGATGCACCGAAGCTCAAGGAGGAGCCTGGCGAAGATCTTGTGTATGTTGTCTCGCTTAGCCTGATCAAGAGTGGAGCCTGCTTGGGGATGATCGGGATCTGTGTAGCTTTTGGGGTAGTCTTTTATTTTGGTTCCGTAGTGACCTTGATTGTATCTCAGATGATGTAATGTTTTACTCATGTATTGTGTGAAGTGGCGATTGTAAGCCAACTATGTATCTCTTTCCCTTATGTATTACATGGGTTGTGTGAAGATTACCTCACTTGACATTGCTTTCAATGCGTTATGCCTCTAAGTCGGTTTCGACATCGGGAGATATAGCGCATCGAGGGCGCTATATGATTGGTCTATTTTGTTGAATCTCGATCGTAGTGATACACATATTCATAATATTGACGCCAAAAATATGCAAAGTTAATAATGATAGTGCAACTTATTTGTGGCATTGCTGTTTAGGTCATATTATGTAAGGCGATGAAGAAACTCCATGCAGATGTGCTTTTGGAATCACTTGATTATGAATCACTTGGTGCTTGTAACCATGCGATGGGCAAGATGACTAAGATCCGCTTCTCCGAACAACGGAGCGAGCCATCGACTTATTGGAAATAATACATACTGATGTATGCGGTCTGAACATCGTAACATTTGAAAATCATTTGAAAAGTTCAATGAATTTCAGAGTGAAGTGGAAAATCATCGTAACAAGAAAATAAAGTTTCTATGATCTGATCACGGAGGCGTAATATTTGAGGTACGAAGTTTGTCTTCATTTGAAACAATGTGGAATAGTTTCACAACTCACGCCACTCGAACACCACACCGTAATGGTGTGTCCGAACGTCAGAATCATTACTTTGTTAGATATGGTGCAATCTATGATGTCTCTACCGATTTACCACTATCGCTTTGGGGTTATGCTTTAGAGACGTGATTCACGCTAAATAGGGCACCATCTAAATCTGTTGAGACGACACCATATGAACTATGGTTTAGCAAGAAACCTGTCGCTTCTTAAAGTTTGGGGTTCGATGCTTATGTGAAAAAGCTTCAACCCGATAAGCTCGAACCCAAATCGGAGAAGTGTGTCTTCATAGGACACCCAAAAGAAACTATTGGGTACACCTTGTATCACAGATCCAAAGGCACGATCTTGTTGCTAAGAATGGATCCTTTCTAGAGAAGGAGTTTCTCTCGAAAGAAGTGAGGGAGGAAAGTAGAACTTGATGAGGTAATTGTACCTTCTCTCGAATTCGAAAGAAGTACATCACAGAAATCAGTTCCAGTGATGCCTACACCAATTAGTGAGGAAGTTAATGATGATAATCATGAAACTTCAGATCAAGTCACTCACCGAACCTCGAGGTCAATCGAGTACGCTCCGCACTGAGTGGTACAATAATCCTGTTCTAGAAGTCATGTTACTAGACCATGACAAACCTACAAACTATGAGGAAGAACGATGAGCCCAGATTCGCAAAATGGCTTGAGGCCATGAAATCTGAGATGGGATCCATGTATGAGAACAAAGTGTGGATTTTGGCTGACTTGCCCGATGATCGGCAAGCCATAGAAAATAAATGGATCTTCAAGAAGAAGACCGACGCTGCAGTAATGTTACGCTCTACAAAGCTCGACTTGTTGCGAAAGGTTTTAGACAAGTTAAAGGAGTTGACTACGATGAGACCTTCTCACCGAGCGTATTCTTAAGTCTCGCGAATCATGTTAGCAATTGCCACATTTTATAATTATGAAATTTGGCAAATGGATATCAAAACTGCATTCCTTAATGGATTTCTTAAAGAAGAGTTGTATATGATGAAACCGAAGGTTTTGTTGATCTAAGGTGCTAAAAATTCTGCAAGCTCCAAGCGATCCATTTATGGACTAGTGCAAGCCTCTCGGAGTTGGAATATACGCTTGATACGCAGACTTTTGGAGAAGCTTGCATTTACAAGAAAGTGAGTGGAACTTGCAGAATTTTTAGCACCTTATGCTTTGATGAACGGATCATATCATAAGGAGAATGATGTGATGGACAAGAGCCATCGTTAGCTTAGCATAATGATCGTTAAGTTTTATTGCTATTGCTTCTTCATGACTTATACATATTCCTCCGACTATGAGATTATGCAACACGGATACCGGAGGAACAT
>JAHIAM010021595.1:0-11722 GCA_021605205.1 Aegilops longissima | reverse complement strand
AAGAGTGAATTTCAAGTCCATCTTGATCATTTTAGTTCATGGGGTTGTCATCATCATTGACTCTCACATCTTGCTTATGAACTTCACTCAACCAAAACCCGCTCTACGAGCATAGCAAAGTAAACTACTTCCCGGGTCATGGTAACAAGGATTGGTTCATCCTACCACATGATACTACTCAAGATTAATAACTTCAAAATTTCAACTACTGCATGCATGGTGGGTGGTGACAATTCTAATGCACAAAACATAGGTATAGAAATAACATGATCAAAACTTGCCTTTGATGATCCTCGAAGCTAAAGATTCAGAGTAGCAAGCTTCAGACTGAAACTCTACCGAGACAAACAATAATCACAATAAGCATATAGCATAGGATCACATAATACAATAGCATAACAAGGTAACACACAAAACCAACAAAGCAAAATCCAAAGGGAAAAAACTCAAAGAAAACCAACTCAAGACTTTCCTACTTCAAACAACAACTAAAAGTAGTTTTATATAATAAAATTTTCTCAATATAACCTAATCATGGTGTTATGTTAACTTAATGTAAAATATTTCATTAATCAACTAGGAGCAAAAAGAATTAATTTAAAAGCTATTATAAAACTCCTTTTAGGCCTAATCCAATTTCTATTAAGAAAATAAAATAAAACTTTTATTTATTATAAATAAAAGTTCATCCTATAAAGTGACAGAAACTATCCTAGAATAATCAATCACATGTTAAAAATAAATTTATTATAAATAAATTAATAGGAAAACAGAGCTAGTTAATTAATTAGGATTAACAAGATTCTGCTTAAAACTAATTTTTTATTAATCCTAAAATACCCAAATTAATTTCTATGGTTTGGCAATGTCAAAATAAAGTTGGGACAAAAGAATCATCCAAAAATAATTTTTCTAACTCAAGTTATAGCAGATTTACTATTCTGGCTAAAACTAAAATAAAGCAATTTTATTTAATTTTAACATAGCTAAATATATATTCTACAGAAACTATAGAAAATTTGCAAACCAACAAAAAAGAATCAACTAAAATATTAAACAGAATAAAAGATATGAATTTTTCAAACAGGAACTATTCTCGTTAAAACAGAAAATGAAATTAAAAGAAAAAGCCTAATGGCCTAAACCACGACCGGGCGAATATAACCTAATCGGCCTAGGTTTAAACTAAAACGGGCGCCTAATAAATAAAAACCTAACTAAATAAATCAGAACTAAACCGCCGAACCGTGTTTTTATAAAGAAATATCTTCGGGTTCTAATCTATACCGTCCATCACACATCGGACGGGAGGGATTCCGCGACTAACCGGAGTCGGCGGCGATGGGCGACGATTGCAGGCGGAGGGCTCAGGCCGGGAGGTCTGGGAGGGCTGGTCAAAGTGACGAGGTCGGGAGGCGATCGTGGAGCGGGGTCGGAGGCTAGGGCGGCGACGCAGAATGGCGGCAAGGGAGCCTGGTTCCGTGAGCTCTGAGCGAGAGGAGAGGGGTCCGCGAGGGGCTAGGGGGAATAAGGAGGCCCAACTTTTATAGGCGGGGGGCCTCACCGAACGGAGGCGATCGAGGGGATCGATCCTGGATCTTCGGATCCATGACCATGTGGCGACGGAGTGGGGCGGGTTGACGAGGGGGGTCCACGAGAGAGAGGAGGGGGAGCGAGGCACATCGCGCCAAGGGTTTTGAGGGGGCGAGTGAGGCGCTGGCTCTGGCCGGGCTGGCCGGCCGCTTGGGTAGGGTTTTACTACTGGTCAGGTTGTGGCTATCAACGTGGGTTTTCTTTTTAATTTTTTTAATAAAACAAAACAGAGTATAACTTATAAAATATAAATATTTTATATAGGGTATATATATACCAAAATGATCAGGGAATATTCCTATCATTTGAACATTTTTCCAAAGGCAAATCCAAACTTTATAAAATCCATTTTTTCAAATTCAAATAAAATTCAGATTTGAATCCAAAACTTTGGCAATGTTTTCTCTCGATATTTTTGGAGTGTCATGTTTACTCCTCTCATACTTTTGATCAAGTATTTATCGTGCTTAGTTTTTGATATGTTTCACTTGCCAAAGTTTGAATTCAAATTCAAAACTCAAAATTCTCTCAAACTCCAAATGGCAATAAAATTCAAACAGATGCATAGGATGCTTAGCTATAATTGTAAAACATTCCAAATAGGAAATTTGGGATGTTACAAACCTACCCATTTTAAGATGAATCTCGCCTCGAGATTCGGGTTGGCTAGCAAATAGGTGCGGTGGTCTCGAAGGTCTTTCGGCCCCTGTGTGGCTTTCTTCCTGTGGGATTCCACAAAGACCTTGCAAAATCTGATGACCTTGCGGGTGACTCGCCAGTCCAGAATTCGGACGGGTTTCTCCTTGTAAGTCGATCACCGGTATGGCCTCTAGGGCACCGTGTTCTCAACAACATCGGCCATGTCGGCATGGCACTTCTTCACCGAGAAACATGGAAGACATCATGAACTCCCGACAATCCTTCCGAATTCCAACTTGTAAGCAATTCTCCACGATGTTCGAGGATTTTGTAGGGCCAATGAATCGGGTGCTAACTTTCCTTGACACCAAACTCTTTGATTCCCGGCGGGAGACACACAAGATATGCTCGGCCTCCCACTTCGTAAGTCACTTCCGCGCCATCGTCGGATAACCTTCCGCCTCGATCGGGCTATCTTGAGCCTGCTCAATCAGTTTGACTTTCTTCGAACCCGATAAGGTCGGAACCAAAAGTGATCGATCTCCAACACTATCCCACAACAATGGTGTTCCACTCCTTCCGATAGTGCTTCGAAGGGGCCATCTTCAATCGATTGATAATGTTGTTGTATGAGAATTCGCGATGGCAAATTATCATCCCAGCTAGACCCATAGTCAGCACACAAGCTCCAACATGTCCTCCGTAATCTGGTTGACTCTTCTTGGCCCGCCCATCTGCCTCATGGATGAAAAGCTGTATCAATTCCAGTTTTGTACCCAAAGTTTCATGCAACCGCTTCCAAAACTTTGAGGTAAACTGCCCTATCCGACACGATTTTCCTCGAACTCCATGCGACATACGATCCTGGTCATGTATATCTTGGCCAACTTAGTAATAAGGTAGTCTTCACGGAATGAAGTGAGCTACCTTGGTCAAACGATCAACCACTACCCAGATAGAATCATAACCTGAACGGGTCCCCGGGTAATCCTGTGATGAAATCCATTCCAAGTTTCTCCCATTTCCAATCGAATCGGCAAAGGTTGAAGTAACCCTGGCTTCGATGTTCTGCCTTTACACGTTGACAAACATCGTGATACCGCCACGCACTTGCAATATCCTTCTCCATACCGCCCACCAAACTTTCCTTCAAATCCTGTACATCTTGGTGTTGCCGGGTGAATCGAGTACGGTGAATCATGAGCCTTCAAGAATTAGCTTCCCGAGTTCGGGGTCATTGGGAATAAAATGATCCTAACCATATGGTTCCGGGTTCATCCTTACGGAACCTTTAGCTTTTCCTTCATCCATCTTTTGCTTTATCTCATCAATTTCCTTGTCCGACTTGGCTTCATGAACCTTTCGCCAAAGTGGACTGAACTTCCAGAGTTGCAACAAATCCTCCTTGAACTATTCCACCGGAGATCTCCGAGGTCATCACTAACTCCTGGGTAATCCCCGCCGTAAGAGTATTCACATAACTTTACGGCTCAAAGCATTCGCAAACATTAGCTTTACCGGTGGTAATGCAATTCATGTCGTAGTCCTTTATCAACTCTAGCCATCCTCCGCCCGAGGTTCAATTCTTCCTGAAAATATACTTCAAACTCTTGTGATCTGTTAAACATCGCAACGGTTTTCGGCGAGGAAATGTTCCGGTCTTGAGTGCATGCACTACGCCTAACTCCAAATCATGTGGCATAATTCATCTCATGAGGTCGAAGGTCCGGAGGCATAAGCTACAACTTTTCCTTCCTGCATTAGTATCCTTCCAAGTCCTTGACGAAAGCCCAAATAAACCCGGTATTCCTTGTGTATGTCCCAAAATCAGAATCGGGCTGTGACCAACCGCTTTTTTCAATTTCCAAAACTCTTCACATTCCTCGTCCAAACATACTTGGCTTCCTTCTTCATCGCCTTCAATGGGTTGGCAATCTTCGAAAGTTCTCAATGAACCTCCGATAATATCCTCGAGTCCGAAAACTACGGATCTCCTTGACGAGGTGGGTGATCGCCAATCGGGATCGATTCAACCTTGGGATCAACTGCTATTCCTTCTCCAAATAACATGTCCAAGGAATCCAACTTCCTTCAGCCAAAATTCACATTTGCTGAACTTGGCATACAACCGATGTTTCAAGTTTCCTAACTAGACGAAATGTTCCTTATGCTCTTCCTCGCCTGGAGAAAATCAATATATCATCGATGAACACCACGACAAACTTGTCCAGATATTCCATAAACACCTTGTTCATCAAATTCATGAATGCAGGAGCATTAGTCAATCCAAATGACATGACGGTATACTCATATAAACCATACCGAGTGAATGCTGTTTTGGGTATATCCTTTTCACGGATCTTCAATCGATGATACCCTCGATCAAGATCGATCTTAGAGAATACCTTGGCTCCAACTAGCTGATCAAACAAGTCATTAATCATCGGCAGAGGGTACTTGTTCTTGATGGTTACTTTGCTCAACCGCACATAATCCACAACCATCCTCAAGCTTCCATCTTTCTTTTCTACCAAAAGAACTGGGCTCCCCAAGGTGATGATGGACTAATATATCCTTTCTCCAATAACTCATTAATTTGATCCTTGATCTCTTTCAACTCATTTGGTGGCATCCGATAAGGTCTTTGATATTGGGGCCAGCCGCAATAACTCGATCAAATTCAATGTCCCCGTCCCGGCATTCCCGTAATCCTAAACACATCGGAAAATCTTGCACCAGGCACTTCCTCCCCAACAACTCCCGTGAGGGAATGCACCGATTCTTCATCCGGCCTGTTCGCCTACATTCTTGATCCCTTCTCGCCCGGGTGGTGAGCAGAATAGACTTCCGGGACCCAATGTTCCTTCAATTCGCCAACCAATCCATGCCTAGGATTACATCCAAGGTCCGGGTTTCCAACACTATGAGGTTCCGGGAAATTTATGGTTCCCGATGTTGAGGGTTGCATGACAAAGCTCGCCATCATTTCTCCTCCCTGAACCGACGCAAGGGGGCTTCTAAGGGTTTTAGGGGTAACCTGCATTTTCCACAACTACCCTTGATATGAAATGAATGCGTTGCACCGTAATCAAAGAGTACCAATATAACGTGAATTCAATAAAACTTAACAACCCAAAGGTTTCAGCTGATCAAGACGCCCTCCACGCCAATGTGGTTCACCCGAGCACGAGGAAAAAGGGGGCTTCTTCCGAGCCTCCATTGCCGCTACCATTCCTCCGCTTGGCCTCCGGTAGTCGGTATGGAGTGCCCCGCCTTCCGCACTTGAAGGGTGATGTGGTCCGATCCTTCTGAGCCGGGCAGAACGGTGTTGATTGCCATTACCATTTCCATTGCCATTTCCATGACCTGACTTGTTGTCCCGGCTGGGTTGTTCCCATTTCCTCCATGGTTATGACCTCCATGGTTATGATGGGTGTGCCCTCCCGAGTATGGTGCATAACGGGCTTCCCGAGCTCCCTTGTGTTCCCCGGCTGTACTTCCGCTATGGCTTTCATCCGCTGGCCTTTTCAAGTATGGTGGCCTTGTCTACCCCCGGTAGTTGTTGAAGGTACCAAAAGCTGCATGCTCCTCAGCATTGAGTCCTCAAGGAACTTCTCCCGCTTGGCGATCTGTGGGCCACATCATCCGGCATAGCGAACGAGCTTGTTGATTCATCCAGCATCGTACACAAAGAGTTCCCCGGGCGAAGTTGCGGAACTCACGCTTCTTCCACTCATGGCTCCAGAGACATGAGCGGGTGGAAGGCCGCGGAATTGATCCCTGTGATGGCACCAATGGGATAAGTGGCGGTAGTTCTCCCACCAAGAAGCTGCAGGTCCATCGTTGATGCGGCAAAGCGCATTCCAAAGATCAGCAATCCAATGTTGATTAGCTCTTCCGACTTTATGGAGCCAATCATCGAAAACAATCGCCGCTACTAGAGAACACAAGGGATTCAGCCTGTGAATCGAGCAAGTTGTCCCAGGGGTGGTTGGGATTGTTCGTTGTTGTTCGATTCGATGAGAAGCTGATGAGTGCATTCCTGCCGGAGAAGGGTGAGCTCCGGAAAACCAAAGGTCACGCCCTGGAGGCATCCGTGTTTAGGAGAGGATGAGAATATTAGAATAGAACAATGGTCTATGGAATTAACACTACCCATATGAATGCACAAACATAAACACACCAATCATTTATTCATTCCACTCAAACATGGTTCAAACTCGAAAAAAGCTCAAGACTAATCAAATATCGCCTAATGACGATTAAAAGTAAAAAATAACATGGTGGTCCACTAAAAGTCTTCATCCTCCCTTGTGGCTTCCTTCCTGGAACTCCCTTCATAATCCGATCATTGCTCACGAGGGGTCCTTCATCTCCACTTGGAAAAGGTCCCTCCAAGTCCATCTTTTTCCTCTATCGCGCAAGCTTCATCTTCGTGTCGCCGATCGCCTCCATGAAATCCGCGACTTCTTCCTCATGGTTAAGGAAGTTCCGGTTTCTCCTCCAGCCCAATTAACGGAACAAAAAAGCCCGGTGTCTTCGGTTATGGCGGTCCGAATCTCCCGCTTCCAGAAGACACTCCAAGTCCCGGATGTACGAGAGAGTGGAGTCGCCCTCAACGGAACGGATGATATCTCCATTCCTTGCCCGCGAGAAACCATGGCGAGGTTCGAGGATCGAGCTCGCTTTACCCTCGGAGATGTCCAAGTGCTCGATAGATCGCCACGCCCCCGGGATCCATTGAACTCGTGAACTCAAAGTCAATCGGCCCGTGTCCTCCGGAAGGTTCTCCCGGGATATGCACCTCAACCTCAAAGCGGTGTCCGCTTGGTGCATTGGTTGGCTTCCGGTGATCGAGGGTAGAGCGATCTTCAGCTGCTTCACCATCCGACCAGGTTCTCGCCAAGGGCATCGCCCTCATCGGGCAAAACCCGTAGCAAACCGGGGTGAACTCGACGCCATCTAGAATGTTGAAAATCGGAGAAGAGTTAGAAATGAATAGGGAGAATTACAATGATAAGGATAAAAGTAAATGGTCTCTTCCTATGGCTTTCCGATCCTAGGGGCGATCCCACGGTCAGCGGTGTTCGATACCATCTCTCGAAGCGACCGACCCAAAATCGTCAAATCTCGGGTTCCGTATTCATCCCAAGATCATGCCGGTACTACAAAGACATCGATAAAGTAATCAAAGTTCAATCACACCTAATATTATTACACGCTTTCATATAGAGTTTTTACAAGGGAATAAATTCGCCCAAGGCCAACTCATGAGAAATAAACTACTAATGCCCAAGGCCAAGATAAAGCGAGTCCATCCGACCCAAAGGGCAATCGCTAAGCGCGAGCGAGCCTCACCCCGATCGGAATATACCCCGCAACATAAGACCGCCATGTAGGTCAGCTTTTGGAATAAGCGGCAAGTCATGAAGAATAACAATAATAAATTACTATCACTATATGCATTTTGGCTTGGAGCCTAAGTTTCATCATTTTTAAAAGCAAATTTTTCCTTACTACAAAGGACTTGCTTGCAAATTACTACAATTGTTGGTAGTTATTGAGATGGTTCCCCAACCAATATCTCATTCCCAAATTATTAAGTCATAAACCCTCAAATTAATTCATAGTTTTAGTGTTGAGATTTCAATACTTCCAAGTTCCAGAGGCTCAAATTGTCCGGAACGGGACACGGCTAATCGATTAGATCTTTAACTCGCAGAGGTTTGACTTTCCCCGCAAGAATCATTCCTCCTTTAAAGTCTTCGACTTCATGGTGTTTGAAGACGGACAATGAAACAGGTCTTCCAAAGAGTTCTTCCCAACGCGACCCATCCAATCCTACCGTTTTCTACATCTGAAGCCCCCACCATTAGGGTCAACCCACCGAGCCCATAATGCTTGGGCCGCAGGTAAGCTTCCTCATGGGGCATCCATCCTTCCTTCGTGGTGGGTGAAGCTCCAAGATGTCATGGCACTTCTCCATGCATCCCGCCACCACGGGTTCTCCAGGTGCCCCAAACGCCCTCCACCCAAAGAGTGAATTTCAAGTCCACTTGATCATTGTAGTTCATGGGTTTATCATCATTGACCTCACATCTTGCTTATGAATTCACTCAACCAAAACCCCTCACGAGCATAGCAAAGTAAACTACTTCCCGGGTCATGGTAACAAGGATTGGTTCATCCTACCACATGATACTACTCAAGATAATAACTTCAAAATTTCAACTATGCATGCATGGTGGGTGGTGACAATTCTAATGCACAAAACATAGGTATAGAAATAACATGATCAAAACTTGCCTTTTGCCGATGATCCTCGAAGCTAAAGATTCATATAGCAAGCAAGACCAAACTCTACCAGACAAACAAATAATCACAATAAGCATATAGCATAGGATCACATAATAAAAGCATAAAAGGTAACACAAAACCAACAAAGCAAACCAAAGGAAAAACTCAAAGAAAACCAACTCAAGACTTTCCTACTTCAAACAACAACTAAAAGTAGTTTTATATAATAAAAATTTTCCAAATAACCTAATCATGGTTTATGTTAACTTAAGAAAATATTTCATTAATCAACTAGGAGCAAAAAGAATTAATTTAAAAGCTATTATAAAACTCCTTTAGGCCTAATCCAATTTCTATTAAAAAATAAAATAAAACTTTTTTTATTATAAATAAAAGTTCATCCTATAAAGTGACGAAACTATCCTAGAATAATCAATCACATGTTAAAAATAAATTTATTTAAATAAATTAATAGGAAAACAAAGCTAGTTAATTAATTAGGATTAAAAGATTCTGCTTAAAACTATTTTTTTATTAATCCTAAAATACCCAAATTAATTTCTATGGTTTGGCAATGTCAAAATAAAGTTGGGACAAAAAGAATCATCCAAAATAATTTTTCTAACTCAAGTTATAGCAGATTTACTTTCGCTAAAACTAAAATAAAGCAATTTTAATTAATTTTAACATAGCTAAATATATATTCAAGAAACTATAGAAAATTTAAACCAAAAAAAAAAATCAACTAAAAATATTAAAAGAATAAAAGGAATTTTTCAAAACAGAACTATTCGTTAAAAAGAAAATGAAATTAAAAGAAAAAGCCTAATGGCCTAAACACGACCGGGCGAATATAACCTAATCGGGCCTAGGTTTAAACTAAACGGGCCGCCTAATAAAAAAAAACCAACTAAATAAACAGAACTAAACCCCAACCGGGGTTTTTATAAAGAAAACCCTTCGGGTTCTAATCAACCCATCACGACGGACGGGGGGGATTCCGATAAAGTTGGGGCGGGGCCGGGCATTTAAAAGGGGCGAGGGCTCCAAGGCCGGGAGGTGGGAGGGCTGCAAAGTGACGAGGTCGGGAGGCATGTGGAGTTGGGGCCGGGAGGGCTAGGGCGGGACGCGACAGAATGGGGCGGGAGCTTGCCCGTGATGAGAGAGGAGGAGGGGCCCGAGGGGCTAGGGGGGAAAAAGGGAGGCCCAGCTTTTATAGGCGGGGGCCTTGCCGAACGGGCAAGGGCGAGGGGATCGGGATCCCGATCTTGGGATCCCATAAGGGGCCGGGAGTTGGGGCGGGTTGAATGGGGGGGTCCCTGCCGGAGAGAGGGGGGGGAGCGGCGCACCGGGGCCAAGGGGTTTTGGGAGGGGGGGAGGTTTTTGGCGGCTGGCTCCGCCGGGCCGGGTTAGGGGTTTTTCCCGGGGCATGGGGCAACGGGTGGGTTTTCTTTTAATTTTTTTTAATAAAAAAAAGAGTATAATTATAAAATATAAATATTTTATATAGGGTATATATATACCAAAATGATCGGGAATATTCTATCATTTGAACATTTTTCCAAAGGCAAAATCCAAACTTTATAAAAATCCATTTTTTCAAATTCAAATAAAATTCAGATTTGAATCCAAAACTTTGGCAATGTTTTCCTCCGATATTTTTGAGTGTTGTTTACCTCTCATACTTTTGATCAAGTATTTATCAGCAGTTTTTGAATGTTTCCCATTGCCAAAGTTTGAATTCAAATTCAAAACTCAAAATTCCCAAACTCCAAATGGCAAAAAATTCAAACAGATGCATAGGATGCTTATTATAATTGTAAAACATTCCAAATAGGAAATTTGGGATGTTACAAACCTACCCATTTTAAGATGAATCTCACCAGATTCGGGTTGGCTAGCAATAGGTGGTTCTCGAAGGTCTTCCCCCTTGTGGCTTCTTCCTGTGGTGATCCAAAGACCTTGCAAAATATGACCTTGCTGGTGACTCGCTTGCGCCTCGAAGGAGGTTTTCCTTGTAAGTCGATCACCGCTGTTGTATGGCCTCTAGGGGCACCGTCTCTCAACGGAACATCGCCTGTCGGCATGGCACTTCTTCCCGAGAAACATGGAAGACATCATGAACTCCAAATCCTTCCGCAATTCCAACTTTAAGCAATTCTCCACGATGTTCGAGGATTTTAGGGCCAATGAATCGGGTGCTAACTTTCCTTGACACCAAACCTCTTGATTCCAGGGGGAACACAAGATATGCTCGGGTTCCCACTTCGTAAGTCACTTTTGCGCCATCGTTTGATAACTCTTCGTCTCGACGGCTATCTTGAGCCGTTCCCAATCAGTTTGACTTTCTTCGAATCCCCGATAAGGTCGGAACCAAAAGTGATCGATCTCCAACACTATCCCACAACAATGGTGTTCCACTCCTTCCGAAGGTTCGAAGGGGCCATCTTGATCGATTGATAATGTTGTTGTATGAGAATTCGCGATGGCAAATTATCATCCCAGCTAGACCCATAGTCTAGCACACAAGCTCTCAACATGTCCTCCTAATCTGGTTGACTCTCTCTCCGCCATCTGTCGATGAAAAGCGTATAATTCCAGCCTTGACCCAAAGTTTCATGCAATGCTTCCAAAACTTTGAGGTAAATTGCCTCTATCCACACGATTTTCCCGAACTCCATGCAATAGATCCTGGTCATGTATATTTGGCCAACTTAGCACTGGTATAGGTAGTCTTCCAATGAAGTGAGCTACCTTGGTCAAACGATCAACCACTACCCGATAGAATCAAACTGAACGGGTCCCGGTAATCCTGATGAAATCCATTCCAAGTTTCTCCCATTTCCAATCGAATCGGCAAAGGTTGAAGTAACCCGGCTTATGTTCTGCCTTTACACGTTGACAAACATCGATACCCACGATGCAATATCCTTCTCCATACCCGCCCACCGTAAACTTTCCTTCAAATCCAGTACATCTTGGTGTTGCCGGGTGAATCGAGTACGGTGAATCATGAGCCTCCCAAGAATTAGCTTCCAGTTCGGGGTCATTGGGTACATAATATGATCCAACCATATGGTTCCGGTTCATCCTTACAATCCTTTAGCTTTTCCTTCATCCATCTTTTGCTTTATCTCATCAATTTTTGTCCCCCGGCTTCATGAACCTTTCGCCAAAGTGGACTGAACTTCCA
>JAHIAM010021588.1:0-11462 GCA_021605205.1 Aegilops longissima | reverse complement strand
CATCCAACTCCTCACCCAAGCAGCCCACGGGAATTACTCACCTCATGGGGAGCATCATGGAATTGGCGATGGAGAAGGATTGGTGATGACAAAGATCAAGACCTCTCTCCTGAGCCCCAAACGGACTCTAGATCTGGCCTCCCAAAGAAGAACACGAGGCGGCGCGTCTGGCCTCGTGAAACGCAATAATTCTTTCTCCCTAATTTTTTTCTCAAATATGTGATTTATAGCGTGGTTTCAGGGTTCATGGGCCACCAGTGGGGACAACCCACTGGGCGCCGAGGGTGGCGCACGTGGGTTGTGCCCACCTGTGTGCCCTCCGTGGTTCTTGGCTCCAAATTATCTTTATTCATATAAAAATTCTCGCAAAGTTTCTTTCCAATCCGAGAACTTTTATTTCTACACAAAAACAACACCATGGTAGTTCTGCTGAAAACAACGCTACCCAGTTAGTTTCATTCAAATCATGCAAATTAGAGTCCAAAACAAGAGGAAAAGCGTTAGAAAAGTAGATACAAGATAGACATATAAACTCCCCTGCTTAAACATTTGCTTGTCCTCAAGCAATTCATTGATAAACTAAAAGTGAAAAAGAAAATTTTTACTAACTCTTTTGCTCTTGTTTACATAAATAAGCATAAACAACACCTGTGTTTTCAGCCAAGATTATAACTAACCATGTCAACAATAACTCTTAAAATTATATTAACTCATATCATCGACATGAAGGAAATATGCCCTAGAGGCAATAATAAAGTTATTACTTATTTCTTATATCATGATAAATGTTTATTATTCATGCTAGGATTGTATTAACTGAAACTTAGTACATGTGAATACATAGACAAGACCCATCCGTTAGCCTAGCATTATGATCATTTAGTTTTATTGCTATTGCTTTCTTCATGACTTATACATATTCCTCTGACTATGAAATTATGCAACTCCCGAATACCGGAGGAACACCTTGTGTGCTATCAAACGTCACAATGTAACTGGGTGATTATAAAGATGCTCTACAGTGTGTCTCCGAAGGTGTTTGTTGGGGTGGCATAGATCAAGATTAGGATTTGTCACCCGTATCGGAGAGGTATCTCTCGGCCTCTAGGTAATGCACATCAATATAAGCCTTGCAAGCAATGTGACTAATGAGTTAGTTATGGATGATGCATTATGAACGAGTAAAGAGACTTGCCAAGAACAGATTGAACTAGGTATGATGATACCGACGATCGAATCTCGCAAGTAACATACCGATGACAAAGGGAATGATGTATGTTGTTATGGAGGGATGGCAACGGGCCCCATACCCGCCAAACCCGTGGGGATTTCATCTATTAGGGGGATGGATAAAAACATCCCCATGGGGATATTTACAAACCAATTTATTCCCATAGGGTACAATGGGATGGGGACGATATCCTATTCCCTGCACTCCAATAACCATCGGGACCCGTTAGTAACCATGACATCATGGTCAACGTTAAAATATTCACAAACAAACCTATAAAACAAAAAAGCTCGAAAAACCTTAAACCTATCTCGTGATCCTCACCTCACCGCCACCATGACAAAGAAGTCAAATACGACCTAGATAGGCATTAGCAGGACAAGGACAACACCATGTATTTATGTTGATCATAGGGTGTCATATTATGTATATGAGTATTTGTTTATGGGGATGGGGACCCTAATGGGCCCTGCTCCCAAAGGGGGCATGGGTATGGGGAAATTTCATCCCACCATGTAAACGGGATGGGGATGGGATGATAGGAATAGATGGGGATGGGGATGTTGTAGGTATCCCCATAGGGATTGTCCCCATTGCCATCCCTAGTTATGCGGTTTAACCGATAAAGATCTTCGAGAATATGTAGGAGCCAATATGAGCATCCAGGTTTCGCTTATTGGTTATTGACCGGACATGTGTCTCGGCCATGTCACATAGTTCTCGAACCCGTAGGGTCCGCACGCTTAATGTTCGGCGACGATTTTATTATGAGTTATGTGTTTTGGTGACCAAGATTGTTCGAATCTCTGATGAGATCATGGACATGGCGAGGAGTCTCAAAATGGTCGAGAGGTAAAGATTCATAAATTGAAGGTTGTATTCGGACACCGGAATAGTTCTCGAGGATTCGAGTATTTTCTCGAGTACCGAGGGGTTACCGGAACCCCGGGAAGTGTTGGGCCATCATAGGCCTAAGGGAGAGAGAGGAAGCCGCAGGGGGTGTCCGCGCCTCCTAGGGAGTCCGAATAGGACAAGGAGGAGGGGCTGCCCCTTCCCTTTCCTCTCCTTCCTATTCCCTTCGTGGAGAAAGGAAAGTGGGGGTGGGGCTAATCCTTGGACTAGGAGTCCAAGTAGGACTCTCATGGCGCGCCCTCCCGGCGCCGCGCCTCTCCTCCCTTATATACGCAAGGGGCACCCAAAGGCACAACAGATATTCTCTAGCCGCAGCGGTGCCCCTCCACAATTTACCCTCCGTCATAGCATCGTAGTGCTTAGGCGGCCCCGCGCGATCACATCACAATCACCATCACCACGCCACAGTTGATGAAACTCTCCTGACCCTTCATCGGATCAAGAGTTCGAGGGACGCCATCGAGCTGAACGGTGTGAACACGGAGATGCCGTGACGCTCGCACTTGGATCGTGAAGACATTCGACTACATCAACCGCTTAAACTAACGCCCGCTGTTTCACGAGGGTACGGACACACTCTCCTCTCGCTATGCATCTCCTAGATAGGTCTTGTGAGCGAGGATTTTTTTAAATTGCATGCTACGCCCCAACAGGGTATCCGAGCCAGGTCTATGCGTAGATGATATGCACGGTAGAACACAAAGAGTTGTGGGCGATAATAGTCATACCGCTACCACCAACGCCTTACTTTGCTTCGCGGTATTGTTGGATGAAGCGCCCGACCGACATTACATGACCGCTCATGAGACTGGTTCTACCGATGTGCTTTGCACAGAGGTGGTCAAGGGTGTCTGCTTTCTCCAACTTTAGTTGAGTCGAGTGTGACTACGGCTGGTCCTCGTTGAAGGTTAAAACAACACACTTGACGAAAAATCGTGTGGTTTTGATGCATAGGTAAGAAAGGTAAGAAGCCCGTAGCAGCCACGTAAAACTTGCAACAACAAAGTAGATGGTCAACTTGTTTTTAAGGCATGTTATGATGTGATATGGTCAAGACATGATGTGATATAATGCTTATTGTATGAGATGATCATGTTTTGTAAAGTTATTATGAATCAAGTGGTGAGCCTTATGGTTGTCGCTTATTGTATGAAATGCAATCGCCATGTAATTGCTTTTACTTTATCACTATGTGGTAGCGATAGTTGTAGAAGCAATAGTTGGCGCAGGACGACAACGACGCCACGATGGAGATCAAGGTGTCAAGTCGGGTGACGATGGAGATCATGACGGTGCTTGCTGGAGATGGAGATCAAAGGCACAAGATGATGATGGCCATATCATGTCACATATTTTGATTGCATGTGATGTTTATATTTTATGCATCTTATTTTGCTTAGTACGGCGGTAGCATTATAAGATGATCCTCACTAAATTTGAAGGTATAAGTGTTCTCCCCGAGTATGCACTGCTATGACAATTCGGTCGTGCCGAGACACCACGTGATGATCGGGTGATAAGCTCTCATTCACATACAATGGGTGCAAGAGGTTTTGCACGGTAGGAATACTGGGTTAAACTTGACGCAGCCTAGCATATGCAGTATATGGCTCGGAACACTGTGACCGGAAAGGTCAAACGTGAATCATATAGTAGATATGATCAACAATAGAGATGTTCACCATTGAAAACTACTCCATATCTCATGTGATGATCGGACATGGTTTAGTTGATATGGATCACGGATCATTTAAAATGACTAGAGGGATGTCTATCTAAGTGGAGTTCTTAAGTAATATGTTTAATTGAACTTTAATTTATCATGAAATTAGTACCGATAGTTTTTGCATATCTATGTTGTCGAGATCAAGAGTCCGTGCATACTGCTCCCTTGAATTTTTATATATGCCCTAGAGAAAGCTAAGTTGAAAGATGACGGTAGCAATTACACGGACCGGGTCCATAACTTGGAGGATTATCCTCATTGCCGCACGTAAGAATTATTGATCCTTGAAGCACCGCTTAGGTAAGGCCAATTTCCAGGAGCAATGCGTGACATTGTGAACGCCCGGTTACAAGTGGTGGTTGATGACTACTCGATAGTTCAAGCAGCTGCCGATTTAATTTCTTAGAATCGGGACTTCAAAGACGCTTTTGAATGTCATGGAGCATATGAGATGTTCCAGGAGTTGAAGTTAATATTTCAAGCAAATGCCCGAGTTGAGAGATATGAAGTCTCCAACAAATTCTATAGATGCAAGATGGAGGAGAAACAATCGTCTGTTGAACACATAATACTCGTAATGTCCGGTACCATAAACACTTGACTCAGCCTGGAGTTAATCTTCCCGATGATAGTGTCATTGATAGTAGTTCTTCAATCAACTGCCACCAAGCTATAAAGGCTTTGTGATGAACTATAATATGCAAGGGATGGAAAAGACAATTCGAGCTCTTCGCAATGCTAAAGGCTTTGGAGGTGGAAATCAAGAAGGAGCATCAAGTGTTGATGGTTAACAAGACCACTAGTTTCAAGAAAAAGGGCAAAGGGGAGAAGGGGAACTTCAAGAAGAACATCAAGCAAGTTGCTACTCAAGGGAAGAAACCCAAGTCCGACCCAAGCCTAAAACCGAAAAGCTTTACTACAAAGGGACCGGTCACCGAAGTGAACTGCCAAGTATTTCGCGGATAAGAAGGATGCCAAAGTGAAAGGTATATTTGATATACATGTTATCAGGTGTACTTACTAATGCTCGCAGTAGTGCCCGGGTATTTGATACTGGTTTTGTTGCTCATATTTGCAACTTGAAACAGGACTATCGATTGCTTAAGATTGGCTAAGGACGAGGTGACGATGCGTGGGAAATGGGTTCCAAAGTCGATGTGATCGCTGGCCGCCACGCTACCTCTACATCTACCTTCGGATTTGTTTTACACCTGAATAATTGTTATTTGGTGCCAGCATTAAGCATGAACATTATATCTGGATCTTGTTTGATGCTAGACGTTATTCATTTAAATCGAGAATAATGGTTGTTCTATTTATGTGAGTAATATCTTTATGTCATGCACCCTTGATGACGGTCTATTTTTACTAAATCTCGATAGTAGTGACACACATATTCATATTATTGAAGCCAAAAGATATGAGTTTAATAATGATAGTGCAATTTATTTGTGGCATCGCCGCTTAGGTCATATTGGTGAAAGAGCACGAAGAAAGTCCATGTTGATGGGCTTTTGGAATCACTTGATGCTTATGTAACCATGCCTCATGGGCAAGATGACTAAGACTCCGCTTCCTAACAATGGAGCGAGCAATGACTTGTTGGATACGGATGTATGTGGTCCGATGAGTGTTGAGGTCACAAGTAGTATCAAGTATTTTCTTACCTTCACAGATGATTTAAGAAGATATGGGTATATCTACTTGATGAAATATAAGTCTGAAATATTTGAAAAGTTCAAAGAATTTCAGAGTGAAGTAGAAAATCATCGTAACAAGAAAATAAAGTTTCTATGATCTGATCGTGGAGGAGAATATTTGAGTTACGAAGTTTGGTCTTCATTTGAAACAATGTGGAATAGTTTCGCAACTCACGCCAATTCAAACACCACAACGTAATGGTGTGTCCGAACGTCAGAATCGTACTTTTATTAGATATGGTGCGATCTATGATGTCTCTACCGATTTACCACTATCATTTTGGGGTTATGCTTTAGAGACGCTGCATTCACGCTAAATAGGGCACCATCTAAACCGCTGAGATGACACCGTATGAACTGTGGTTTGGCAAGAAACCTAAGTCGTCATTTCTAAAGTTTGGGGCTGCGATGCTTATGTGAAAAAGCTTCATCCCGATAAGCTCGAACCCAAATCGAGAAATGCGCCTTCATAGGATACCCAAAGGAGATCATGGGTACACCTTCTATCACTGCATCCAAAGGCAAGATATTCATTGCTAAGAATGGATCCTTTCTAGAGAAGGAGTTTCTCTCAAAAGAAGTGAGTGGGAGGAAAGTATAACTTGATGAGGTAGTTGTGTACCTTCTCCTGATTTGGAAAGTAGTTCATCACATAAATCAGTTCCAAGGACGCCTACACTAATTAGTGAGGAAGTTAATGATGATTATCATGAAACTTCAGATCAAGTTACTACCAAACCTCAGAGGGTCAACCAGAGTACGCCCGCACTAGAGTGGTACGATAATCCTATTCCGAAGTCATGTTACTAGACAATGATGAACCTACGAACTATGAGGAAGAATGATGAGCCCAGATTCGCTGAAATGGCTTGAGGCCATGAAATCTGAGATGTGATCCATGTATGAGAACAAAGTGTGGATTCTTTGGTTCACTTGTCCGATGATCGCAAGCAATAGAGAATAAATGGATCTTCAAGAAGAAGACCGACGCCGACGGTAATGTTACCGCTTCACAAAGCTCGACTTGTTACAAAAGGTTTTCGACAATTTCAAGGAGTTGACTATGATGAGACCTTTCTCACCAGTAGCGATGCTTAAGTCTGTCTGAATCATGTTAGCAATTGCCGATTTTATGATTATGAAATTTGGCAAATGGATGTCAAAACTGCATTCCTTTATGGATTTCTTAAAGAAGAGTTGTATATGATGCAACCGTAAGGTTTTGTCGATCCTAAAGGTGCTAACAAGTGTGCAAGCTCCAATGATCCATTTATGGACTTGTGCAAGCATCTCGAGTTAGAATATATGCTTTGATAGTGTGATCAAAGCATATGGTTTTATACAAACTTTGGAGAAGCTCGATTTATAAGAAAGTGAGTGGGAGCTCAGAGCATTTCTAATATTATATGTGGATGACATATTGCCGATTGGAAATGATACAAAATATTTGGATAGCATAAAAGGATACTTGAATAAGAAATTTTCAATGAAAGACCTCGTGAAGTCTTATATATTGGGCATCAAGATCTATAGAGATAGATCAAGACGCTTAATTGGAATCACAAAGCACATACCTTGATAAAGTTTTGAAGAAGTTCAAATGGATCACCAAAGTAAGGGTTCTTGCCTGTTACAAGGTGTGAAGTTGAGTCGATTCGATGCCCCACCACCGCAGAAGATAGAGAGAAAATGAAAGTCATTCCCTCATGCCTCAGCCATAGGTTCTATCATGTATGCAATGTTGTGTACCAGACCTGATGTGTGCCTTGGTATAAGTTTAGAAGGAGGTACCAAAGTAATCCAGAGTGGATCATTGAACAGCGGTCAAGAACATCCTCAAATACCGAAAAGTACTAAGGTATGTTTCTCGCTTATGGAGGTGACAAAGAGCTTATCGTAAATGGTTACGCCGATGCAAGCTTTGACACTGATCCGATGACTCTAAATCACAAACCGATACGATTTATATTGAATGGTGGAGCTGTCGCTTGGTGCAGTTCCAGCAGCAGCATCGTGGCGGATCTACGGTGAATCGGAGTACATAGCCGCTTCGCAAGCAGCAAATGAAGGAGTCTGGATGAAGGAGTTCCTATCCGATCTAGGTGTAATACTGCCGGGCGCTCGGGAACGGGGTCCCTGACTTGCTCGCTCGCGCCCGGGCGTGGTTTCAAAGGGGCCCAGACGGCCCATCTTCATCAACGCAGCTCAAGACCTCGCGAGGGGCCAAGCTCGCGACGGACGACCAAGAGCTTCTCGTGCACGGCATCGCCAGCTGGCTCATGAGGAGGCGGAGAGCTCAAGGCGGGTACTCGCGAGGTGCCCGTGGACGCAAGCCATGATTTACCAAGGGCGCCGGCCGGCGCCAGCCCGCAGCAGCCCTCCTTTCCTCTTTGGTGCAAAGGGGCAAGCGCAGCAAGAGCATCAAGCAAAGGCATCCGCTTCGTGCAACAAGACCAAGACCAGCCCCAACGGCTGGAATGCGATCATCGTGGAGCCCAAGCAAAGGCCATCACCAGAGCCTTTGGCAGCGAGGACCAACTTTAGTCAGATAAGTTGTAACGCCCAAGACCGGAGCTTCGATGCCTTCCGTGGTTTCCGAAGTTTCGCAGTGATTTTGTTTGGTTCGCATTCATCTCGCATCATGTGCATTGCATCACGCCATCATGCCATCATGCCATTTAATTTTTAAAACTCAACTAAATAAAATCGTATGGATCTTCGGTCCATTTAAATCGAGGGAAGGGTGACTTCTCTTTATAACATACCCTCCCGATATTTAGGAGATATTATAAAATATTCCATTGTTTTGGAATCACCATAACCCACTTGCAAAATAAATCCCGGCCTTTTCTACTCCGAAGTTGACCTCAAAACCTTGCCAATATTATTTCATCATTTTCCGAGCTCCACCAAAAATCCTCAACATTTTTGGCCACACCGAACCTAGTCCCAATTAAGACCATTTGAATTATATTCAAATGAATTCAATTTAATTCCTTCAATCTTGCCACTTCTATTTTTCTCGTGGTCATGCTTATTTTATGAGTCCAGGAAAATTGTCCTTCTACTCAAACTCTTTTCCCTAACCCCTTCTTTTTCCTTGCTCTATATTTCTTTTCTCGCTTAAGAGTAGAGGAGAGAGAGCAGCCTTGCAGCCCAAAGACTCAGAAGCCATCGGGCCAGCCGCCCACTAAACCCCTTACAGCCCAAGCCGCCTCTAATCAGAACTCCCCGCCTCGATCCCCATCTCTCGATCCTCCTCTCGCTCCCCACTCACGCCAGCCACTCGTCCCGATCGATCGATCCCATCTCCTCCTTCCTTCCCGCGCCAGAGAGGAGCGAGAGCTCTCGCCGATCCCAGAGCCCCGCCTCCTCACGCAGCCCTCGACCTCCCCTTGCCTGGCCCGCCTCGGGAAGGGAACCAGCCGAGCCCCGGCCTCGCCGCTGCCGGCTCGGCTGCCGGCGACCACTGTGAGGCCGCTGCTCGCCTTCCGGCCTCGCCGCCATGCTCGGCTAACTCCGGCGGCCCCGAGCGCCGCGCCTCTACCTCCTCTCGCGCTTCTCCGGTCGCTGCGATCAGCGCAAGGCTGGAGCTCCGGCCGCCCTCTGCTGCCTCTGCCTGTTGCGCTTGCCGGCCTGCTACCACCTCATCTCGCTACTCGAGCCGCCTCCACTTCCGCCGGCTGCTCTTCGCTTCTCGCCGAGCACCGACACTCCAAGGCCGGCTCTCGCAGTCTGCTGCCGGAGTTTCACCACCGGCAAGCCACCGCCGCCGGATCCGATCCCGAAGCGCCTATGACCTCCGCCACGACCAGCAGCGGACGCCGCGCAAGTCCACCTCGTGAGTGCCGCAATGCACGAGACCACCAGAGCCCGAGTCCTCGCTCTCGCTCGCTTCAGCCCCGCCAGTGCCGCCGCCATCGATCACCGAGACCGATCCTCCGAGGAACCCCGTGTTCAACTACACAATGAGCGGCAAGTACCACTATGACCGTGTTCACTACGTGATTCACCAAGTACTTCTTCGGATACACCAAGTTTGAATACACCGCAAGACCTCAGACACGGACCGCCAATCTTCTCCGAGAATTTTGCCAAGTACCACGATGATGCGCCGAGTACCTCTACCCATGACCCGGAACGCTCTACGACCCGTGAAAAACTACCGCGACGCCTAACGCTCACGAACCGTGGTACCTCGACGACATGCCAAGCAATTCTTCGGATTGCCGAAGTACCTCTACCGACGACCTAAACATCTACTTGAAAAACGTACAATTTCAGTCGCGAGAACGCCTACTTCCACTACGACACGAGAACGACTACTTCTACCACGACCCGTGTACGACTACTTTCCTCCGAACCGATTCGCTTCAAAAATGCACGCTTTGAAGGTATAACCCCGAGACAACCGCCCGTGAACGAATGTGTGTTGTATGAGATGCTCGTGTTTGCACTGCGTCTGCTTTGTCCTTGCGATGCTCTCTTTGCCATGCCACCGCCCCGGGAACCCGGAACCGGAGCACCCCACCATCCTTGCATGACACGCCACGCCCACTTTTTTGCACCGTATCCCCATGAGCTACCGGAACCGATATGTTGCCGTGGCATCATTTTCGGATTCGGCCATTGCGCACCTTTTTGTTCCGCCATGGCGACAAATGCTTCATAATGCTCTTGTCAACATTTTCATAAAATTGCTTAAAACTTGCATATGTCATCCAGATCATGATAACAACAATTAAAATGTTTAAAATTGTTGTTTGCATTAATTTACTTAAATGCCATGCTAAAATGATTTATTTCATAACTAAATAACCGTAGCCCTCGATTTAAATAAATTATATATGTAAATGGGGTAGAAAAATGCATAGATTAACATGGTAGCATTACTTTGCATGTTTAACAACTCTAAAATATGTTTTAGGTCAGAACAGTACCAAATCAAAAAATATGCTTATGGGGATTTTCCGAATTGTTGTTTGTTGTTCCGCCTCATTTAAAAATTGCCTAGATAGGTAGTTTTATTATGCTTCACCTCTTGCCATGTTTAATAACATTTAATATTGTTGTGTTCCTAATCGGGAGTGAACTAAATAATTGATGTGGTGTTTCGTCAATATGCAAATCGCTGCATATTGAGCTCCACTTAACTTGTAGTATTGCTTATTGCACTTTGCCTTGCCATGCTCATTAAATCGGACATGCATCATACTTGATTGTGCATCATGGCGGTTTATGTGATGGTTGTTTACTTGTTGTTTGTTTCTTTCCGGTGGCTTCTCTCGTTAGCTTTGGTCTGCCCGAGTTGTGAGGATTCGCTCGATTTCGCCCTTTTGTCTTCTTCATGGACTCGTCTTCTTCCTTATGGATTTCGGCAAGATGACCATACCGAAATTACTTATCTCGGCTTGCTAGTTGCTCGCTTCTTTTGCTATGCCTATGCTACGATGCCTACCACTTGCTATATCATGCCACCCACATTGCCATGTCAAACCTCTAACCATCCTTTCCTAGCAAACCGTTGTTTGGCTATGTTACCGCTTTGCTCAAATTCTCTTATAGCGTTGTTAGTTGCAGGAAGATGAAGTTTGTTCTTGTTGAACATGGAGACGTTGTTCCTTGTTGGAACATGTTTACTTGTTGGGATATCACAATATATCTTATTTAATTAATGCATCTATATACTTGGTAAAGAGTGGAAGGCTCGCCTTATGCCCGTGTTTTGTTCCACTCTTGCCGCCTCTAGTTTCCGCCATATCGGTATTATGTTCCGGATTTTATGCTCCTTACACGGTTGGGTGATTTATGGGACCCTTGACAGTTCGCTTTGAATAAGACTCCTCCAAAGAAGGCCCAACATTGGTTTTACCATTTGCCACCTAAGTTTTTT
>JAHIAM010021584.1:0-15007 GCA_021605205.1 Aegilops longissima | reverse complement strand
TAGAGGCATACTAGTGACATACTGTTTGTCATATATTCACACATGTATTATGTTTCCTTATACAATTCTAGCATGAATAATAAACATTTATCATGATATAGGAAATAAATAATAACTTTTATTATTGCCTCTAGGGCATATTTCCTTCACAAACGCCTCAAAAATGAGCCATGGGTACGGCTTCCCAAGTGGACCAATGCTTTTCATTAATGACCCGCCAAAGCCCCCGTGTTGTCGTGGAGGAGAGGCAAAAGGAAGATCATTGAATGGATGGAGTAGCCAATGAGCAAGACTTTGACAAGTACGCACCAAGATCAAACATGACGATGACGATGAAGTAGCAGCACACACCACAAGAAGAAGAAGGACCACCTACTAAAGGACGTCGCTCCACGTAAGAACTCCATTTGTAAAAAAGAAGGGCAAAAGATTGTGAAAGAAGCTAGCTAAGATCGATTGTATTTAAATCAGTCTATTTCTCGATTGTATTTCATGGACACTTTTGATATCATGAATATTTTTAAATTTCATGGGCACTTTTTGAATTCATGAGGACACTTGATCTCGATCCCTCCATCTCGATCTCGATTCCCCCATCTCCATCTCGATCCCTGACTCCCCCGCCTCCACCACGGCCGATGATATTTTCAAGTAAGAAATTTGAACATATTTTAAAAAAATTATTACTGTTTTTATAAAATATTATCGTTATGATTTAAAAAGTTTGAACATATTTAAACACAAATAAATATAAAAACAGCATTTAAAATGCATAAAAATATATTGGGAGCTCGAATCAACCCAGACCTCCTCGTGTGTGTGGCGTGATGACCCTGGGCTAGTGTGGGTTCTCTGTAGATAGGGTTAGGTTGTAGATATGGTTAGTGGCTAGATTAAAACAAACCAATGGCGCACCGAGGGTTGGTGCGCCATTAGAATAGTCATACTTATGGCGCACGACCGGACGGTGCGCCATTAGAACCCTCCCCTAGCTATCCTCCTCCTCTCGCCATCCCCTTCGACCTCTCTCCTCGCCCAGATCCACCGCTGCTCGACCCACGCCGCCGCCCACGCCTCCGCTCGCCGCCGCCCAGCCAGCCCCTCGCCTGCCCCCCATCACCGTCCGCCTCCCAATCCACCCTCCTCGCTTTCACCGCACCCACCCACCCTCCTCGCCTTCCCAGCCTCGAGCTCCATCGGCGAGGCAAAGCAACGCGGCAGAATCTGCTTAACACTGGCCGGGCGAGTCAAGAACGGGCGCACGCGCCACCCTCCACCCCTCCACCTCTTCTTCCTCGGTCGTCATTGCCTTCCTCAACTTCGCCACCTCTGCTAAGTCGTAGGCCTCTTGCGCCCCGGTGAGCTCCGCCCCTCTTCCCCTCTCCGCTAACAAGAAATGCATAGCAATTATTTGCTTCACTTAGTCATTGATGGTCATTCAAGATGAAATTACAACCTGGTATTGGTTGGAATGTGTAACTACAATTGTGGGAAATGTAACACCCCGGATGTAAACTTCCCTTTGGGCAATATATCAATTTGACCTCATCCAGATTCTTGTGGGTTCTTGTCATGCTTGGCCTCATGTTGTTTTGGTCATGTGGGTTTTCTTTTCTTTGTGTTGTTGCCATATTGCAATTGTGCCTCTTGTCATATTGCTTTCCTTCTTATCATGGGATTGTGGTGTTCCTTGCATGTTATGTGGTTACATGTTTCTCTCATCTTGCATTACCATCCCTCCTTCCTTCTACTTCTTTCTTTCTAATGCAATATTTTCCTCTTTCAATTAATGTTCATCTTCTCCCTAAAATCTTGCTTGTTACACTAAACCTCCCGCCAAATATTTCCTCATTTAAAGTTGTTATGGTCGTTCAAATGGCACAAGTTTGAAGCATTTCCAAACTTGCATTATTTTTTCTACCTTTAAAAATGTCCATTTCAATTTATTTAAATAGAGGAGAATTCCAGGAGGTGGGGATATTTTCCTTTCACTCTAAATCTTTTCTTTTCTTTCAGACTTTCTTTTCTCTCCCTTTTTATTTCTAAAAGGAAAAGGAAAAGAGGGCAGCAGCAAGGGCAGCCCAGCTTCACCTTCCACTGGGCCCCGCCTCCGAGCCGCCCAGCTCAGAGAGCCCCGCAGCCTGAGAGGAGCGCCACCCGCCGCCTCCTCCCGCCTTCCCACCCACGCCTGCTTCCCCCTCTAGCCCCTTCCACGGGCGCTTCGGCCCGCCTGCGCGACCGACCCTGCTTTCACCCACCTTTCCCTCCTTTCCCACCATGGGGACCCCGAGCCCGGAGAGCACGAGCGCCGCCCGCCTCTAGCCCCCTTCTTATCCCTCCGCCAAATCGAGCCTAGGGTTTCCCTTCTCCCCGCCTGTAAGGAAACCCCAGATCCGCCCCCGTTCCCCGAGCGATCCGGGAGCACGCTCCGCCGCCGCCCTGCCACCTCGACCCGGGCCGTGGTTCACCCTTTCCTCGTCTGCCGATACGACCACGACGCCGACCACGGAGGCCCGTTCACTAAGTACACCGACGCCACTGCCTGCCTTCCTCGGTCGAGTTCCGGCGAGGTTCAGAGGTCGAGCCTGCCGCCGCCACCCGCCCCATCGCTGCTTCGGTCCTAGGGTAAGGAGGTATAACCCCTTCCTCCCCGCTTCCTTCCTGTTGCTGTAGGTCACCGAGTAGGGCCCGATCCTAGTGCGGTCGCGCCCGCGGTTCCGTGTGGTGTAGTTTGTTTGGGTTCGGTAGCTTGCAGCGCAGTGCTGCCAGCCCGCCTGGCTTGCCCTTCTTGTTCCGAGGAGTCCCTAGCGTGTCGTCGGTCCTGTATGCCAGCACCAGCCGCCAGGCTCCCGGCTGCCGGGTTGTTGGCTTCCGCCGAGTCGGGCCCGTAGATTAGTCAAGTGGGCAGCTTCCTGCTTCTACCGACTCTTCCTAGCCGAGCTGGTCGATCGCCTTTTCATCCAAGCGACTGGTTCAACCCCAGCGCGCCACTCCCCCTTTTTATTTTGTTTTCATTGTTCGGCCCCGCAGAGGTGAGATAAGCCCGAGGCTTTTCCTTTGTCCGCCGCCCCAAAGCCTGGTGGTCAGGAGGGTTTCCACCGGGAGACCCGGTTCAACTCCCGGGCTCTTTTCTTCCCCTTTAACCTCGTTAACCTCGCCTATGACAGGTCACCCCTCACCTCTCAAAGACCTCCTCCGTGCTTATTTTATTTTTCTTTCCATTTACAGTTTGTATCATTTCTGTTTTAGGCAAGTCCAAATCTGACCTTTCCAAATATGGAAATTGCCACTGTTAGTTTCTTTAGGCAGGTTTTAACTTGTTGTTTTTGTGATGTTTTCCTAATGCAACCCTAACATATTATATATGTTTTTGGGTAGAAAATCCCACCAACCTGGTGTCATTGGTTTTTGCATTTGGGCAAGTTTGTGTTCATGTCTTTTGGTCATCATTAGGTGTTTTTTATGATGGGCATATTTAATTGTTTGTGCTATGAGGTAGTTTGCACACATGCATGGCTTTGTTTCTACATGATGTTATCGAGGTTTTCACCACTTGTTTTGCCCGCCATATCCAACCGCATCCGCTTTCCGGTGATTCTATATCGATTTTACCAAATCACCTCATCTTCCGATGGCATGCTTGGTTTGCCAAGATGATGCCCGGTTTTCCATTTACCTTCCGGAGTGTTTACGCTTTGCATATCCATCATTGCATTTCATGTCATGTTGCATCTTGTTGATTGTGCATTGCACCGGATTTATTGTGGTCCTTGTTTGTTGTTGCGGGTAGAGCCGGAGAAGACGCACGAGGAACCGTTGAGAACATTTTCGAGGATCAAGCTTTGACAACTCGAGAACATTGCGGGATGACATACCAATCACTTCTATCTTTGCTATGCTAGTTGCTCGCTTTTTTATGCCTATGCGATGCCTACCACTTGCTATATCATGCCACCCATATTGCCATGTCACCTCTAACCATCCTTTCCTAGCAAACCGCTGATTGGTATGACCGTTCCCACCCCTCTTATAGCTTGTTAGTTGCAAAGAAGCTGAGTTTTTCCTTGTTGAACATGGAGAGGTTGTTCCTTTTGAACATGTTTACTTGTTGGGATATCACAATATAAATATATCTGCTATGCTTAACACATCTATATACTTGGTAAAGGGTGGAAGGCCCGCCTTATGCCCGTGTTTTGTTCCACTTGCCAATTTAGTTTCCGCCATACCGTGTTATGTTCCTTGATTTTATGCCCTTACACGGGTTGGGTGATTTATGGACCCCTTGACATTTGAATAAGACTCGCCCAAAGAAGGCCCAACATTGGTTTTACCATTTGCCACCTAAGCCTTTTTCCCTTTTCGAGCCCGAGGGTCATCTTATTTTAAACCCCGCCGGCTCCCGAAGGTGGTCCAAACTAGAGCACCGGGGACCATTCCTTGGCAACATGGATTCGGTTCCTGACGCTTAGCTTATCCGGTGCCCGAGAACGATATGTGCAGCTCCTATCGGGATTTGTCGGACCGGGTGGTCTTGCTGGTCTTGTTTTATTGGGTCGAAATGTCTTGTAGTCCGGGATTAGATTGATCGGTCTTCCGAGAAGGAATAATCCTTCGGACCGTGAGAGCTTATAATGGGTTGTTGGGACACCCAGGTAATATCTTTCGGTGCCCGCGTTATGAGGCGATGGAATTTGTTAATGTCCGAGATAAACAAAGATGACCTTTTAAAATACACATCAACGCGGTAACCGGATGGTCTCTTTCGGCGGAGTCCGGAAGTGAACACGGTGTTGGAGTTATGTCCACGAAGTAGTTCGATCACTTTTGATCATACTAGTTTCACGACCGCTTTGCTTTCTTCCCCCTTTTGTATGTAGCCACCATATATGCTAGTCGCTGTGCAGCTCAACTTTACTACCATGTCCTCCCTAAAGCTTAAATAGTCTTGATCTCGGGTGTGAGATTGCGAGTCCCCTGACTCAAGCATTCCAAACACATTGCAGGTTCGGGAGGCCAAATAATTCCCCGAGCTCAAGGGAGTTCGACGAAACGTGGTCGCATTATGTGTCGCTTCCAGATGATCAGAGTGGTGCCCAGCTGGGACGATTCGGGATCCGTTAGCAGTGGGGTATCTTTTTTATTTTGGTTCCGTAGTCGGACCTTGAGTGTACTCTGATGTATGTTTAATTATGTATGTGGCGTGATTGTGCCAACTATGTATTTCTCCCTTAATTTATTACATGGGTTGGGAAGATTACCTCACTTATGACATTGCTTTCAATGGTTATGTCTAAGTCGGGCTCACACGGGAGATATAGCATCGGGGCCGCAAGTTGGTAATCGAGCCTTCCCCACTTAGGAGCCCCTACTAGATTGTTTTCGACGTTGTTGAGTCTAGAATGGAAAATGTTTTGAGTCTTAGGATTATATATCGAGAGAGGATTCTTTTTGCTTCCCACCCCTTCGATTCCGTGAGGTATCCCGACGAGGTTTTGACTCTTCTCCCTCAAATTTCACTAAAATTTTTTTTTTAGGATCAGGGTATCTTGAATCTGATGGTTTTGTGACGAGAACATTGTTCTGGTGCCTCCCGACATTTAGGGGTTGTGGGTGTCCCGGGGAGTTGAGCCCGAGGTGTTGTCGCCACAATTTTATCGCTGGTTCGAATACCGAGTTTTGCCGACATCGAAATCTCTTTTGTGCGTTGTTGGTGAGATAACCCGATAGCCCAAAGATCGGGGAAAAGGGAGTATTGCCATGACTTGCATAACGGATTTTTCAAGGTCGAGGTAACGATTTCGAGGATTTTGGTTATGTTTGACGGATGGATAAAAGATCTAGGTATTGTTAGTTTGGGTGATATATTTTGTGTCCCCGATCCCCAACACCGATTGCATAACCGAAAGTTTCGGGAGTTTATAGGTGGAATTCAAGTAGCTTACAGGATATTCTTTCCTGATGTATGATTTGAGATTGGGGTTCAACGCTTAGTGGTCCGCCACGGTCGATTTAAGGGTCGCGAGACGCCTTAAAGAATCCTTGGCTATGCTGATTCGGGACGCCTTGTTAGTCATTCGGACGCCCCTATATCGGGCCGGGAGCCCCACCACTAACACTTTGAGCGTAAATTCTATCATGTGTTTGTTCCGCCATTCTAGAAGCCAACCTTTGTTTTCAATTGTGATGTTCGATTTGTTTCTAAGCATTGTTGTTTCCATATCCTTTATCTAAGTGTTTCACTTATTGGACGGGATGATTAACTTTGAATTCATTGCTCATTCTTGTTCAATGTTTATTGTGAAGACTATATGTTGCAATTTCTATCCGCTGATTCTACTTATCATTTGTTATCAAAGGACTAACGGATGTCACCTCTTCAGATGGCTCCGCCAACGCCTTCAATCCGGATCGCAATGATGGGGATAAATCTCCACCTCCACCTCCACCCCGCCTCCGTAAGCGGGCTATCATGGCAGCCCAAATGCCAATGCTCGATGATTTTGCAGCTCTTGCAAGAAACCAAGGCAATCAAGGCAATCAAGGCAATCAAGGCAATCAAGGTCAAGGCAACAACCAGCCACACTTTGCTACCTCCCGGGCCGCTAATCACAAGTCTTTCGGGCCGTGTTGAGGCCACGACCCGATGATTGGTTAGTGGACATCTGCAAGCACTTTGACGAGAATGTCGACCGAGGACTTTGTCAAGTTTGCATCGCTTCAACTCAAGGACGTCCGAGTGGTTCCAAAAAAAGATTCCGAGGAGGCTGTACCGGGATGAGTTCCCCGGATTTAGCTCATCACATTCAAGAGTGTTGTGGAGAGAAGCGGAGGAGTTCCGAATCTCAAGCAAGGCACCTTGTCTGCCTATCAATACAATATCCAGCCGCCGCTGCTTTGCTAAGCAAGATGCGATGAAAGGAGTATGATCTATCGCCAGGGCGGTCGGAGAGGATCTCAATTACCTCTTGTGCTGTTTGAGCCGAAAGTATGATGATTTCTACAACATGGCACTCAAGCAAGAAGCGGCACAGCTCAAAGAGGCTTCTAAGAAGAGAATCAGGATGCAGTTCAGTCCTCCTCCCTCAAGTGGCAGCCAAGCAGCGAAGTTTTATCGCCTCCTCCGCCCCCCACCAAAAGAAGAACTCGTGGCCGGGATCTTCCCACCCACCCAACCCAAGCATCGAACAAGTCTAATTTCAAGCTCCAAGGTCAATGCTCCTTACCACCGTCCGCTTCGAGGTCACTTGCAACAAGTGTCAAGAAGGGTCACTATGCTAACAAGGCCAACCGGGCGCCCCCTCCTCCCGTGAAATCTTCCAGAATGCAAAGGGTCAACATAATCCAAAGTCGCAAGGTGAATATGATGAATGCAGCTCAAGCAGAGGATTCTTCGATGTGATCATGGGTAATCTTCCTTAATGATATTCCCAAAAGTCTTATTTGATACCCGGTGCATCGATTGTTTCATGTCTAGATCTTTTTTGCAAAGCATGATTTCATTTGAAATGTTGAAAACCTTGGGAGTTGTTTTCCAAATTTCTATGAGGGCTACCCAAGGATTCCGGATGTTTCATCAAGATGGGTGATTATAGATTTCTAAACCATTTGTTCTGGTGACTAATTGATCTTATTCTCAATGGATCGGTTTATCAAAGACAAAGCTCCTTGATTGTGCTGCCGGGAAATTCAATTGACTCATTCTTCTAATGATGTGATCATCTATGCCTCTCGTGATGAAACTATTCGGTTGTTTTCTCTCAATGAGAAGGGCGAATTGAATGCCATCTCCGATTCCAAATGCTTGAGTACCAAGATGTCTTTCCGTAAGACCGGATGCCTCCTCCGCCTTGAGTTCTATCGATCTTGAGCCCGCATCAACCCGCTTGCAAGCCGCCCAAAGCTTGGACCTGATACTGGGGGTTGGAAGAAGGATGAACGGGCCTGGTTTGATGCCGAAAGTTCATTCCTTTTTGGGCTTTTGCCAAAAGGTGGCACCGTTTTTTGGGCTGCCCTTAATGAAGACAATCGAACAAGATATTCCCAAACAATGAGCTTTTCAGAATAAATGTCTTTTCAAGCTTACCTTCGATGGGGATCATATTCACTAACAAGAATTCCCGCACTTGTAAAACTTTTTCTAGAATAACGCCCATTCTTTCGCCTCGCCAATGCTCCTCCAATTTCCTTGATGATGCTTTATTCAACCCCTCCCAAGAATTTCGCTTGGTTATCGATGAATCTTGGTCTTCCAAGTGAAGGTCTGCCAAACATTTCATTGGTGAGACCTAAGATCCGCCTTCCAATTCTCCAAATGTGAATTTGCTTGATGAAGTGCTTTATCTTTCAAACTCGCCAAGGGCTTGTTATCCCAGAATTCCGCAATTGAATTGGGAACCTTCTTCAAGGCCCGGCTTTTTGGTTTGCAAGAGAAGATTTGTTAAACTTTCCCAAGTTGCAAAGCCTCCCAACCTTTTCCGTAAGGGTGAAGAGTCCGTTGAGGAGTTGCTTTCAAATCCAAAGAGTCCAGCCCCTTCCTCCCTCCCTAATCCAAGCCTATGGGTTCGGATGTTCAAGGTCCGGGGGTTAATGCAAAGAAGAGAGTGGCTTTACCTTCGCCGCTTAAGCCCAACGAGGAACTCCCCATCAATCTTGGTTCCAGTTTTCATCTTTTTACGGAGACATCTCTTGTTGGGAAGGAAAGTGGAAACCGATCACAAGGTTCAAGTAATCTTCATCAGCCTAACCTCAACCTAGCAATGAGGGTCAAATGTTCAAATCAACCCAAGTATTGAGTATACCCAAAGCAATTATTGGGGATGTTTGAGCAGAAAGCTTATCGAAAGCCTAATCCCAAGCCCTTTCCCACTCTTGCTTTCCGAAGGAATTTCTTGTTCCTCAAGGCTTTCGCCAACCTAATTTCCTACTTTGGAAATCGTTCGGAGGCTCAACTTCGGATACCATGGTGAAGAAAGTGAAACGTGGTATCGAAAGGGCATTTCCAAGTAAAGTGCTTCCATGTTGATGACAAGACACTGTTTTTGAGGACCGGATTGTGGTTCCTAAGGGTGATCTACAAAAGTCATTATGAACGAGGCTCACAATTCGCTTCTATCCATTCATCCCGAAGTAGAAGATGTACCATGACCTCAAGCAATATATTGGTGGACTCGAATGAAGCGAGAAATCGCTCAATTCGTGAATGAGTGTGATGTCTCGAAGAGTGAAAGGTAACACCAAAGACCAGCTGGTCTCCTTCAACCTCTTGCTATTCCTGAATGGAAGTTTGATCATATTGAAATGGACTTCGGATCTGCTTTCCAAAGTCCAAGCGTGGAAATGATGCTATCTTCGTTGTCATTGACAAGCTTACTAAAGTGGCTCATTTTCTTCCTATCAAAGAATCCATCACTCGCAGCTCGGCCAGAGCTATACACCTGTGATTGTCTCCTTGCACGGTATTCCTCAAGTGATCTCTTCTGCACTGGCAGCATCTTTACCTCCAAGTTCTGGGATTCTTTTCAAGGCCATGGGCACCAAGATTCGCTTCAAAGACAGCTTTCCATCCTCAAACAAGTGGCCAAGTCGAGCGAGTAAATCAAATTCTTGAAGATATGCTCGTGGCTTGTGTCATTTCTTCGTATGAAGTGGAAGATTGTCTTCCATATGCCGAAGTTCTCTTACAACAACAGCTTCCGTGAGTTCGGCAAGGCCCCATTCGAAATTTCTATGGCGTAAAGTGCCGACTCCTCTCAATTGGTCCGAGACAGTGAACGCCAACTTCTTGGCAATGACTTGATCACGTATGTAAGAAATGTGCAAGGTCATTCGTGAGAATCTCAAAGCCGCAGAATCGCGCTGTAAGAGCTATTATGATGATAAGCACCGTGATGTGACTTTTGAAATCGGAGACCATGTCTACCTGCTCTCCAATGAAAGGTACTCCGCTTCGATCAAAGGGAAGCTTGCCCCTAGATACGTGGGTCCTTTCAAGATCATTGGGAGAAGAGGCGATCTCGCCTATCAACTTGAGCTTCCTTCCAACTTTGCAAATGTGCACGATGTGTTTCACGTGTCACAGCTTCGCAAGTGCTTCAAGGCTCCTGAACGCACTATCAACTTCGAAGAGATTGACCTTCAAGAAGATCTCTTATCGTGAGCACCGCTGCTTATTCTTGAAGAAACCGAGCGCAAGACTCGCAACAAGTCAATCAAATTCCTGAAAGTGAAGTGGTCACACCATTCGACCGAGAAGCTACCTGGAGCGCGAGGATCACCTCCGCTCGAGTATCCGAGTTCTTTTCAGTCCTAGATCTCGGACGAGATCCTCTTGTAGTGGTGGAGTGTTGTAACACCGGATGTAAACTTCCCTTTTGGGCAATATATCAATTTGACCTCATCCATTCTTGTGGGTTCTGTCATGCTTGGCCTCATGTTGTTTTGGTCATGTGGGTTTTTTTTCTTTGTGTTGCTTTTGCCATATTGCAATTGTGCTCTTGTCATATTGCTTTCCTTCTTATCATGGGATTGTGGTGTTCCTTGCATGTTATGTGGTTACATGTTTCTCTCATCTTGCATTACCATCCTCCTTCCTTCTACTTCTTTCTTTCTAATGCAATATTTTCCTCTTTCAATTAATGTTCATCTTCTCCTAAAAATCTTGCTTGTTACACTAAACCTCCCTGCCAAATATTTCCTCATTTAAAGTTGTTATGGTCGTTCAAAATGGCACAAGTTTGAAGCATTTCCAAACTTGCATTATTTTTCTACCTTTAAAAATGTCCATTTCAATTTATTTAAATAGAGGAGAATTCAGGAGTGTGGGATATTTTCCTTTCACTCTAAATCTTTTCTTTTCTTTCTGCACTTTCTTTTCTCTCCCTTTATTTCTAAAAGGAAAAAGGAAAGAGGGCAGCAAGCAGTGGCAGCCCAGCTCACCTCTCCACTGGCCCCTGCCTCCGAGCCGGCCCAGCTCCGCAGCAGCTCGAGCCTGCAGAGGAGCGCGCCGCCGCTCCCTCCTCCGCCGCCACCCACGCCTGCGTCACCCCCGCTAGCCCCTTCCACGTGGCAGCTTCGCCTCCGGCAAGCACCGACCCGCTGCTTTCACCCACCTTTTCTCCTCTCGCCAATCATGGGGACCCCGAGCCGAGAGCACGAGCTCGCCGCCTAGCCCCCTTCTTATCCCTCCGCCAATCGAGCCTAGGGTTTCTCTCTCCTCCGCCGCCAGTAAGGAAACCCCTAGATCGCCGCCTCGCCGTTCCCGAGCGATCCGGGAGCACGCCTCCATCGCCGGGCCTCCGCCACCTCGACCCGGCGTCTGGTTCACTTTCTTCCTCGTCGCCGATTCACGACCACGACGCCGACCACGGAGGTCCGGTTCACTAAGTACACCGACGCCATCGCCTGCCTTCCTCTCGTCGAGTTCCCGGCGAGGTTCAGAGGTCGAGCTCGCGCCACCCGCTCCATCGCTGCTTCCTGGTCCTAGGGTAAGGAGGTATAACCCCTTCCTCCCTGCTCCTTCCTCGTCCGTTAGGGTCAGAGAGTAGGGCCCGATCCTAGTGCGTGTCGCGCCAGTGTTCGTGTGGTGTAGTTTGTTTGTTCGTGTAGCTTGGCACAGCAGAGTTGCTCGCCAGCCCGCTGGCTTGCCCTTCTTGTTCCGAGGAGTTCCTAGTGCGTGCGTGTCCTGTGGCTGCAGGCACCTTGTAGCCGCTGTGGCCTCGGCGGCTGCCGGTTGTTGGCTCTCGCCGAGTCGGGCCCGTAGATTAGTCATGGGCAGCTCCTGCTTTACCGACTTTCCCTAGCCGAGCTGGTCGACCGCTCCTTTTCCACGGCGACTGGTTCGAACCCAGCGCGCCACTCCCCTTTTTATTTTGTTTTCCTGTTCTTCGGCGCCTCCGCAGAGTCGAGATAAGCCCCGAGGCTTTTCCTTTGTCGCCGCCTACCAGCCTGTGGTACAGGGAGGGTTTCCACCGGGAGACCTGGTTCAATCCCGGCTCTTTTTCTTCCCCTTTAACCTCGTTAACCTTCGCTCTATGACAAGGTCACCCCTGCACCTCTCAGACCTCCTCCGTGCTTATTTTATTTTTCTTTCCATTTACAGCTTTGTATCATTTCTGTTTTAGGCAAGTCCAAATCTGGACCTTTCCAAATATGGAAATTGCCACTGTTAGTTTCTTTTAGGCAGGTTTTAACTTGTTGTTTTTGTGATGTTTTCTAATGCAACCCTAACATATTATATATGTTTTGGGTAGAAAATCCCACCAACTCAGTGGTGTCATTGGTTTTGCATTTGGGCAAGTTTGTGTTCATGTCTTTTGGCCATCATTAGGTGTTGTTTTATGATGGGCATATTTAATTGTTTGTGCTATGAGGTAGTTTGCACACATGCATGGCTTTGTTTCTACATGATGTTATCGTAGGTTTCTCACCATTCTTGTTTTGCCCCATATCCAACCCGTGCATCCGCTTTCCGTGATTCTATATCGATTTCTACCAAATCACCTCATCTTTCCGATGGCATGCTTGGTTTGCCAAGATGATGCCCGGTTTTCCATTTACCTTCCGGAGTGCTCTTACGCTTTGCATATCTCATCATTGCATTTCATGTCATGTTGCATCTTGTTGATTGTGCATTGCACCGTGATTTATTGTGGTCCCTTGTTTTGTTGTTGCTTTGGGTAGAGCCGGAGACGAGTACGCCACGAGGAACCTGTTGAGAACATTTTCGAGGATCGCTTTCGACAACTCGAGAACATTGCGTGCAAGATGATCATACCCTCGAAATCACTTCTATCTTTGCTATGCTAGTTGCTCGCTTTGCTATGCCTATGCTGCGATGCCTACCACTTGCTATATCATGCCACCCATATTGCCATGTCAGCCTCTAACCATCCTTTCCTAGCAAACCGCTGATTATGTTACCGCTTCGCCACCTCTTATAGCGCGTTAGTTGCAGTGAAGCTGAGATTTGTTCCTTGTTGAACATGGAGAGGTTGTTCTTTTGGAACATGTTTACTTGTTGGGGATATCACAATATATAATATATCTGCTATGCTTAACACATCTATATACTTGGTAAAGGGTGGAAGGCTCGCCTTATGCCCGTGTTTTGTTCCACTCTTGCCACCCTAGTTTCCGCCATACCGTGTTATGTTCCTTGATTTTATGCTCTTACACGGTTGGTGATTTATGGACCCCTTGACGTTCGCTTGAATAAGACTCTGCCCAAAGAAGGCCCAACATTGGTTTTACCATTTGCCACCTAAGCCTTTTCCCTGGTTTTCATGAGCCCGAGGGTCATCTTATTTTAAACCCCGCCGTGCTCTCCGAGCGCTGGTCCAAACTAGAGCACCGTAGGGACCATTCCTTGGCAACATGGATTACGCCTCCTCCAGACGCTTAGCTTATCCGTGTGCCCGAGAACGAGATATGTGCAGCTCCTATCGGGATTTGTCGGCAACGGGTGGTCTTGCTGGTCTTGTTTTATTGCGTCGAAATATCTTGTAGTCCGGATTCCGAGATTGATCGGTCTTCCGAGAAGGAATAATCCTTCGCTGACCGTGAGAGCTTATAATGGGTTGTTGGGACACCCCGCAGGTAATATCTTTCAAAGCCGTGTCTGCTGCTTATGAGGCAGATGGAATTTGTTAATGTCCGTTGTAGATAACACAAAGATGACCTCTTTAAAATACACATCAATCAGGTGTAACTGATGGTCTCTTCTCGCGGAGTCCGGAAGTGAACACGTGTTGGAGTTATGTCCGACGAAGTAGTTCAGATCACTTTTGATCATACTAGTTTCACGACCGTGCTTTGCTTCTTCTCGCCTTCTTTGATGTAGCCACCATATATGCTAGTCGCTGTGAGCTCAACTTTACTACCATGTCCTCCCTAAAGCTTAAATAGTCTTGATCTCTGGTGTGAGATTGCCGAGTCCCCGTGACTCACAGCACTTCCAAACACAGTTGCGTGTCTGGGAGGCCTGCAGATGATTCCACCGAGCTCAAGTGGAGTTCGACGAGGAACGTGGTCGATATATGTGTCGCTTCCAGATGATCAGAGTGGTGCCCAGCTGGGACGATTCGGGATCTGTGTTAGCAGTTGGGGTATCTTCTTTATTTTGGTTCCGTAGTCGACCTTGAGTGTACTCTAATGATGTATGTTTAATTATGTACGTGTGACGTAGATTGTAAGCCAACTATGTACCTTTCTCCTTAATTTATTACATGGGTTGTGTGAAGATTACCTCACTTATGACATTGCTTTCAATGCGGTTGTTTCTAAGTCGTGCTCGACACGGGAGATATAGCCGATCGGGGCATAAAATGTTTGCGTTGTTATGTGGTTGGAAAGATCATGTGTCATTAGAAACTTGAAGCTAAAACATTAGCATCCTCACCATAAGGATGATTATATCTTCCATGCCCCGAATAGCTCGCCTAAATAATAAATAGATAAAGGTAAAACTAAACCATGCTCAATGATGAGATGATGTCAACTCGACAACCAAAGCAAACTTGTTCATCATTACAAAAGCAAACTTGTTCAACATAACAAAAGCAAACTTGTTCAACATAACAAAAGCAAACTTGTTCAACCACATAACTACAAACCGAGACACGGTAGTAGGGTCATCCCAATACCACAAACAACTCAATATCCCCAAGAGTAGGGGTCATCCAATGATCCTCCGCCTGCCGAGCTCAAACCTTCTTTGGTGATTTTGATTTTCTTCCATGCTCGAGGTGACGACGATCTTTCGGGCGACTCGATGAGCTTGTTTGGCAAAGGCTGTCCCCCATAGTAGGTGGTCCGAATTTGCCGATCTTCCGCTTCATTTTTGAGTAGGATGGTGGATGGGCTGGCTGAAACTCAGCCAAAGACGCCACTTCTTTCCATTGTTTGAACTTCCATTTGCGCTGCAAGTCGATCGACTTGTCGGGTTGATCTCCAAACAGAAACTTGCTTCCTTGTCGCCCCAATGGGCAACAAAGGTGTAAGCTTTCTC